>JANRGW010005074.1:0-36699 GCA_024733675.1 Psilopsiagon aymara | reverse complement strand
TTTTCCCTTGTATTTCTCTTGTCATTATTATTACTAGTGGTAGCAGTAGTGGTTTGTGTTATACCTTAGTTATTAAAGTGTTCTTATGTCAACCTGTGGGAGTTGCATTCTTTCGATTCTCCTTCCCATCCCTCCAGGAGTTGGGGGGAAGAAAGAGGGGGGAGTGAGTGAGCAAACTGAGTGGCTGATTTACGGCTTAAACCACAACACCTGGTCTCACATCAAAGCCTGTCTGTAAAACAAAATGCCTGTTTCAGGTCCTGTGTGGCGGTTTGCCTGCAGCAGCAGCCATGGGCCTCTTCCAGCTGTGCTGTTGCTGCTGCAGCTGCGAAGATCCGCAGTCCTCCAATCCCTGTGTTTGCTTTGCACACAGAAGGGTTAATCTGCCACCCATATCCAGCTTTCTAATACTCATATGAATCTCTCTTATAAAGCACTACATCTTCGTGAAACAGAGTCTTCGCCAGCCCACAGGCATCTATGAGGTACATGGCACGTGCCTGGAGCCTGCCAGTGTTTGCTTTGTTTCCACCTAAGCAAACAATTTTATTCTCTCAGGAAATGTCAAAAAGCATCAATTAATATTTCTCCAGCTGAGGCAGCAGATGTTACTCAGATAAGGCAGGAGAGCTGGATGTGCCCAGGGCTGTTTGGCTTTCCTGGCTGGTTGCAGCATCCCACTGCTCCATCTTCCAGGTGGTCAGACCCCAGATGGGTATAGCCTGCCCTGGGATGCTGGAGGGGAGTAAGCAATGGGTAAGGTGCAAGCAGTGGGATGCAAATAGCAGAGGGTGTAAATAGTAGGTCCTGGCCTTGGCCTGGTCAGTTTAAGTGGCTGTGCTGATGCTCTGGGCTTGGTTGTGCCCATGCTACCCAGTCTGCTGCAGCTGTTTTCTCAAGCAAGTTTGTTTAATTGCCTTGGAGATGTAATGCAAACTAATCTGTTGTAATTCACAAGTGCTACAGCCTGAGAAGGAGGGGTGATGCTGTGTCTAACTTAATAAGGCGGAAGAGGGCTAAGATGGAACTTCTGCAGATTGCTTGGCCTGCCCCACAAGAGAACCTGGTCCAGGGCTGGAGACGTGTCCCTGCTTCGTGCCAATCTCTCCCAGCAGATGTGTCGTTGTAACAGCATCCCTCTGTTCCCACCCTGCAGGTGATCAAGTACACGCTGGACCCCACCTGGAAGCCCTTCACTGTGCCTTTGGTGTCACTGTGCGATGGAGATGTGGAGAAGCTGATAAAGGTAATGGGGCCCCTTCAGCTTTTATCGTGGTGGTCAGCCTCTAGGATTGTTCCTTAAACATCTAAAATCCCATGTCTGATTATCCAAAAAAAAAACCAGACCAACCAAAGCAGGACAACCCACAAACCTCCCCAAAACCCCACCCTTGTTTGGGGTCTCCAACGGGAAAGGTTGGGAGCTTCAGCAGGTCTCCTTGCATGAGGTAGTGTCTGTGTCTGAGGCTGGTTTGTGCTCCTTCCACCCTAGGTGGTGTGTTACGACTATGACAGTGATGGAGGACATGACTTCATTGGGGAGTTTCAGACCTCAGTGGCCAGGATGTGTGAAGCCCAAGATGCCTTTCCAGTAAGTGCTGACACACTTTCAGGGAAGAAAAGGAACGGGCTCCTTGGAGCTGGCGGTGGATTTTGGTACTGGCTCTGAGACCCTCAACTTGTTCTGAGAGTCCAAGTCCAGCCACCTTACTCCTTCCACCCATGCCATAAATGACCAAGGCCACAGTTGTAGCTGAAGCATCTGAGCTAGAGAGAGAGCTAAGGCAGTCCTGGGCTCTGCTGAGATGTCTGAAGCAGCACCCGTCATTTGGGGGTGCCCTGTGGTTTGGAGATCAGAACATGTGACATGCTGCACTGGTTTTGTGGCCAAAGGTATCCCCATCTTCCCCTTGAAGTTTTGGACAAAAGCCTTGGCAGAAGCCACTTGATTTGTAGGCATGTTGTGAAGACTCATGGATAAGCAGGGCTGCTGTCATTGCTAGTAGTACTGCCTTCCTAATTATTCATGTGTTTGACCTACCCCATCTCCAGCAGGTTCTGTGCCTACAATTCCATCATTAAATACCTGTAACTCACTCTGATTCTTTTCTGTCTCGTCAGCACTTTGAGAGGCATGGAGGGAGGGTGCCCGTGGGATGTGGCTGCTGGTGGCATCTGCAGTCCACAGCCCAGACCAGCACCACTTTCACACCGGTGTTTGCCTCATGTGTTACAGCTTGAGATGGAGTGCATTAACCCCAAAAAGCAAAAGAAGAAAAAGAATTACAAGAACTCGGGGATCATAATTGTCAATTCCTGCGAAGTGAGTATGATGATGGGATGTTTCTTTCTGCTCCTGTCTGGGCTCGGCTCTTCCTGAGCTCCCCCATCCCTTCTGCCTCCAGTGCCCTTGCATTTACAAGTGCAGGTCCAGCAGAGCATGAATCAGAGTATGATTTCCTTTCTGCCTGGGTATCTTACCACTTGGAGCATCTGATGTACCAACTTGCTGGTGCCACCCTATGCCCAGGTAGCCACAGACCCAGGAGGAAGTGTTCAATACAGGCAGCATCTGCACAAAGCCCAAGCTTTAGGTGCTTACCTTGGTGTCAGGTCAGGTGAGAGGGGTCTTTGTTCTGAGCTAAGGTCTTGAAGTCCTCCCTTTGTATGGCACCAATATAGCTTCTCCCACACCAGATCTGCAGGTGGCATGAGACTGTTTTGGCCTTGGGTAGAGGACCTTCCATTCATTTCACCATAACAGACACTTCCAGCTCTCAATGACCTCTGTCTGAACCTCCCAGCCCAGATCCAGCCCAACATCCAGCCCTGCCTGGCCTCATAATGACTTGCAAACTACCAAAACGCTGCTGTGGGAGTCCCAGGTGGTTTTTCCCATTGCTCTGACAAGTGGCTGAATGTCCCCAAAGGCCCAACCCTGCAGTGACACAAGCTTGGGCACTTTTTGTGGGTTTTCTGGTCTTTTTTTGTTCTGAAGTGGTGAAGATTGCTGAAACACTCTTTGTTTTGGTTTGGTTTTCTTTCAGATATCCAGGGATTTCTCCTTCCTGGACTACATCCTGCGAGGCTGCCAGCTAATGTTTACTGTAAGGACTTTTGCTCCTCTTTGCCCAGTAACAGTAACACATATAGAATCGTAGAACCATAGAATCAGAGAATATAACAGTCAAAACCAGGGAGGGAGGTTCTGCATGAGATTTGGCACCAACTTGGGTGGCTTTTCATGGCAAAGAGGAGCTGCCTTGTTTTGCTGTTAAACTGCGTGGGTTTGGGGTGTTTGAGGATTGTTACTGTGATGCTCAGGTGCATTCAGTAGCCTGGAGGGAGCTGGCTAGACTTTGGCTGAAGGTCAGACTCATACAAAGACCCCCTGCCCCTTTTCAGAATGTTACTGTCTTTTCTCCCCATCACAGGGGTTTTGTGGAAGCTCTCCTTATTTTGAAGCCAGCTGAGAGGCTTTGGGCTGTTAATGAGATGGTTTTCTGCATTTTTACTGCCATTTACACTGTCTTTCAAGCTGGGCTGTGGCTTGGCAGGAGTAACTAACTGAGGACATTAAACCCTGAGTGAAACCACCACAACGCAGAAGTGGGGTTTTCAATTTCTCCAAACTTTTCTGGTGCAGTATGCAGAGAGCTGCAAGCACTCACAGGATTTCAGTTTGTATTTTGTTGTTTCATCTAAAAACATGGTAGAGTGGGAGAGTAGGAGGAGAAGGAAGAGTTGTCATAGGAACAGGAGCAATTGGGAGAGCTTTTGTATGCTGTTCTGCCTCTGTGTGCTCAGGCTGTGGTGTTGGAGAGTGGAGACAAAATTATTAACTTTACTGTTAGCACAGAGCTCTTGTGTGAATTAGGCTTGAATAATGAAATCTCCCCATACCCCATCTAAAGATCTGCCGGTTACTGGAGGGCTTCTCCCCTGCCCAAGGAATCTTTGGTCCAAAACCCCAGGTGTGTTTGTGATGGGTGCAACACTGCAGGAGTGCTGGAGCTGGGAGGAGGCCACTGCTGTACATGCCCCTGCAGTTTGGAAAGGTAGCTGGTGTCCTCCTTGGAGGAAGGTGGTGGGGAGAGAAGGGCTAAAGCCACAGAGGAGAGGAGCCTTGTGTCCAGCCGCTTGCTTCATGCTGCAGGCAGCTGCATCCCTCTGTAGCCCCAGTGCTGCTCTTTGTGGCATTGCTTGTCTGACTCCACTGGGCCTCCCTACTGTGCCTCCCTTTCCTTCTTGCTCTCCAGCTATGCTTGCGGTGGCTCAGCAGGAGCTTGGCACACAGGCATGGGTGTTACAGCATTTTTGGTAAAGCTGTAAGCCATAGTTTGGATTGGGAGGAACTTTGAAGATCATCAGACCAACTTGCCCTGCCATGGGCAGAGACACCTTCCACTAAACCAGGTTGTTCCAAGCCCCTTCCAATCTGACCTTAAATACTGCCAGGGATGGGGCAGCCACAGCTTCTCTGGGCAACCTGTGCCAGGGCCTCAGCACATTCACTGAACAATAGTTTTCTCTTATCTCCAATCTAAACTTACTGTCTTCCAGTTTAAAACCATGTCCCTTTGCCCTGTCAAGCCTGTTTTACCAGCCAGCCTGGCACAGAGTGATGGCATATCCTGGGCTGTGACTATTTTCTTGCTCCAGCTAGGCTGAAGTTCTTTCTCATCCAGATCACAGTTCATCCTCTCCCATTACAGATATGGAGCAAAATCCCTTGTGAATCTCCTGAGCTCAATTTAGCCCTGGAGTTATTCCGAGTTTTGCATATTTGCTGAGCAAACAAGGCAAGCACAGTTGTGCCACCTGCTTGCCTCTTCCTGGCTCTTCCTTCCCAGTCATTTCAAATCAGGTGGTTCAGCATCTCCTCTGCTGACCAGACTTAACTCAGTCTGTGATGGGCATTTCTACACATCTTTAAATAGCAAGCCTAATTGAAGAGGGAGAAGAAGGAGTGCCTTTCTGACAAAGTCTCCTGAGAGCTCAGCATACACTGGTCCTCAGGAAAGCCCAGTGAATTCTCCAGGGAAAGATCTGCTCAGGGTTGTGACTCATTGATCAAAGACCTTGAGATCCAGATGTCCAGGTTGCCCTGGCTGCTTTAGTGTCCATGGAGCTACTCAGTTCCTGAACTTAACACTTCAGAGATGGGCAGCAAGGATCCTGAGCTGGAGATGGTATGGTCTGCTGCAGCAGCAGAGGCTGCTTCAGGACATGATTTGTGATGCTGGCCGATGAAAAAATGTAGGTGTAGTAGCAAATGGCTTTGCCTAACTTAGTATTGAATCAGCTTTTTTTAGGGAAGGTGAAGAGCTGTCAAACTTGCTCAAGTTTGAGGTTTGGATCTGCATGGGGCTGTGTGTGGACCTCAAAGCCAATGAAGGCTTGGTTGCCAGGTCTGTGGTGAGGTCTGCTAATGGAGGATGGGTCTGTGTTTCTCTCTTGTACCCCAGGTTGGGATTGACTTCACAGCCTCCAACGGGAACCCTCGAGACCCCTCCTCTTTGCACTACATCAACCCCATGGGGACAAATGAGTACTTGTCAGCTATCTGGGCTGTCGGCCAAATCATCCAGGACTATGACTCGTAAGCACCATGCCCCTCTGCCTCCTCCCTGTTTTGTGGATGTTTTCCTGACTTCCTGGGGGGCTGATGGGATGCATGTATCTCAATTTCCCAGCTGCAAGGCCAGGATTAAATAACATGTTGATTTTGAAAAGCTCCTTGGAGAAAATTTCCATATACATTGGGATGCAGGAGGAAGACAGGGTAAGGACTAGGCTTCTCCTCTCCCCTCATCACTGCTGTTGAGAGAAAGGGTGCCTTAGCAAAGGTGGGGCATTCACTCGTTGCTTTCTTGCTGCAAAGGCAGACACCCTCAGCTTGCTGGTATTTGCCTTGTTCCCCAGTCACCCTGAGGGTACAACACAGAAAAGCATCATCTTAGACATCAACAAAGAAGACAAAACAGGAATCTTGGTCTCACCATAGTGGTTTTTGTGGCCAAAATAGATAGTTAATTTTTGTTTTAAATCTCTAGGGTTACATGTCTGCAAGAGATGCAGGTGTTTGGGCAGAGGATGCTCCTGATCCCTGTGGGTAATGAAGCAAAGCTGAGATCTTAGTTTTCTCTGAGGATCAGAAGCCAAAGGCAGATATATATTCTGTCTCTGTTCAGCTCTTTATTTTTAAAGGCACTGTGTTCTGGGGGAAGGGAAAGCTGGCTCCTTTTCTAGCTGTCACTCACTGTAGCTGGGCGTTGGGGAGCTGGTAGCATGGGGAGGCCATGGCAAGAGCTGTGCCAGCCTGCTTCCTGTGTGTGAATACACCCACTGTTTTGCTTCTTCTCTTTTAGAGACAAGATGTTTCCTGCTCTGGGATTCGGCGCCCAGCTCCCGCCAGACTGGAAGGTGAAGTGTTGTGGCTAACTGCATGTCTGAAAGGGGTTTGTCCTGATATTGCCTGGGCAGGATTGGAGCTGCTGGGGCTTCCCAGCTGGCTCAGTTGGGGAAAAGCTGCCAGGCAGAGCAGGAATGGGCAGATGAGGGATTTCAACGGTGGAGAGTGAGATGTGACAGTGTGGGTGGACCGTGAGGTGAGGATGGGGCACAAGCAGCTCATTCCTATCTTCTAAGCTGGTATGAAAGCAGCAGCTCCCTGGCATTAATGGGCAGAGCCAGCATTGATTCATTTTCCTGGCAAGAGGCAGAAACAATTCTGGGTGAGGGAAAAGGCAGCTGGATGAATGTGTCAGATGGTTGCAAAGCCTGCAAGGGGGCTGGGAGCTGGTTAGCCTTGACATGATGCAGCCCACAGAGCCAGCAAGAACTGGAGGAGAGGGATTTTCTCCAAAACCACCTTGACCTTTTGTTGGGATTAGGCATCAAACGAATTAAAGACACCTTTGTCCTGCAAGGGCCGGAGTTGGAGCATGCTGCTTCTCGGGGGAGGAGGGGTACTGCTCTGCCTGATGGGGAGCATATTCTCATGCTGAGAAGATGTGCTGGGACACCCTTGTTGTTCATTACCGGCTCGTCTTTTGTCTACTCTTTGCTCATGCCGTTAATGTGCATTTTCTTTCTGCCTGCTGTTTTTGAGAAGTTCCCAGCTTCGTTCTGGGGTTCAGTCCCAGTGAGCCTGTTGTGTTCTTTGAGAGGGGAGCTCTGCTCTGGGTTGAGCACAGTGGGCACGTTAAGTCACCAGGCTGGGGATGTCCTGCCTGGTCTGGCTTTGCGCTTTTCTCTGCTTTCCCAGCAGCCAAAATTCATGTGACTCAAGTGGGAGCTCTTGCTGTTTGCCAGACACAGGAGGAGATCTCTCTATGTGCACTTTGGAGCTGATTCATCCTCCTTGGCCGGCAAATGTCTCTGGTGTCATTTCACAGCTTTCAGTGGGAAAATCTTGGTAAGCAGCTTCCAAGGACTTACAGCCAGCTGCCATCAGGGATTTATTAATTGAGGAGAGGAGTATGGAGAGCATAGTGGGGATGGAAAGGGTACAGTGGCTCGGGCTGCTGAGGGAATGGCTGAATAATCACAGTGAGCATCCTGCTCTGCTGCCTGTGTGTGTGGGTCAGTGCCCATGGGAAAGGCATTGCTGGGTTGGAAGCATCCCTTACCACAAGGCTGGAGGTGGTATGGGGCTGAGGATGCTGGCTAGGGGCTGTGGGGCAGAGGGATGCTTCTCCTCTTCTCCTGCTGTGTCTGCCTCTTGCAGCCTGCCATGGAAATGTTTTGGGCTGCTCCCATGGGCCTGGGGATACTCTGTAAGCACTACCAGGAAAAACACCTCCTTTTCCCCCAGAATGATGTCTAAGCCCATGTAAACCTCAGCAGAGAGCAGCTCTTCCTCCCCATGTGCTCTGCCTGTGCCTCAAGGTCACCCACCGAAATGCCCAGAGTGACCCATCTGTTGCCTCAGCTTAGTAGTGGAGGCATCCCCAGTGCATCATCCTGCACCACTCCAGCCTGGAGCTTCATCCCTGCCCAGCTCACCTAGCATCACTGCCCAATTCTTTTGTTCAAGATTATTGGATCACAAAGCTCATTGGGTAGTTTCAAAGCCAAAGCAGTCACCAAAACCTATGCCCTGTGTTACAGTGGGCAGGCGGTGTTACAGCGAGCAGACAGTGGGGAGCAGTGTGGCCAATGCTGCTTCCCAGGGGCAAGACAGGAAGTGGTTGTACCCACAAACCTGAGTGGAACAGAAAAGATGGTTGAGATAAGAGCGGTATAAATCACACGTTGCCATGGCTCCCCCAACGCTTCCCAGGCACCCGTCGCAGCAAGATGTTTTGCACACAAAAGTCTCATTGGAAATGTCAAAGAACATCTTGCCGTGTGTCAGCTCTGTAGAGAGCCTCAAGCAGTTTCCCAGCAAGGAACAGCAGAGGGAAGCAGATGGGTTTTGGTTTCTGGGGGATGAGCAAAGGCAAGGCAGCAGTGGAGAGGGTGGTGATTAACACTGGAGCCCCACCAGTCACCCCAGGTTTGGGAGATGGGGTTGGCCAAAGTGGGCTGGTGGCTTTGCCAAGTGCCATCCCCAAGGTTTTGTATCCATTTGCCTTTTATATATGTATCTAAGGAAACTGAGTCACAGGAGGGGTGGGATCACTCTGCAGAACCCTCTGCTGTGTCGGTTCTCTGACATAGGCTCTGGTCATGTGTCTGCAAGACACATCACTAATTCCTGATGGTAAAGGATGGAGCTACCGCTATCTCTGTCCTTCAGAGGAAGAACACACAGGGTGGCTGCAAATGAATGTCTTACCCTTTGGGGTGGTTTGAAAGAGCTTCTCACTGTGAGTTGCTGGTGAATGTAATACCTGTAGGCGCTCCAGATTCATTTGCCTGCACAGAAACTGTTTTTCAAAGTATGAGCTGGATAGGGAACAGGATCACTTTTTTTCTTTTTTTTTTCTTCATTATTTTGAAGCCCTCCTGTTGAATTTTCCAACACATACATATATATAATCTGTAAAAACTCCAGAGGAGGTTTTGCAACACTTCGGCAGGGGGTCTGCTGTGTAGACAGTGAGGAGCACAGCTCCAAACCATTTTGTTGCGGCTTAAAAGAAAGAGAAAACTCTCTTTTGCAGTGCAAAAACATGAAAATATTTTTGCTTGCCTCATCTATAAATACTTGTATGGCAGAATTTTGAATACAAAATGGAGCCCTTTACAACTGAAAACCAAGAAATTGGAATTTGGATATTTTGCCAAAATTGAGGCTGCTACAAGAAAGGGCGTATGTATGACACATTCAAACATTTCAGGCTCCATCTCTTCTTTAACCCAGCGGTAACTGGTGGCTGGGAGCATTATTAATTGTGCTCAACAGGCATGGGGAGACCCAAGCAGGCTGTTGACATCCGCCGGGCCGACAGCTGAGCAGCTCCGCAGCATGGGGAGGAATTCTGGTTGACCTACTTTTGTTTTGATGCTGTTTCCCACCCTACAGCCTCTTGCAAAAATAGTTTCTGCTGTTTTCAACAGAATGCCCGATATAATTGGAAAGTCTGAATCAGATGCATGTTGCTTTTGAAGTCTCAGGAGGACTTCTGCTTCCATGGTGCCTTAAAGGACAGTCACTTTGCCAGTGTTATGAATACACATGTCCCCAAGTGCTCCCCTGGCTGAGAAGTTCAGCAAACCTCCACCCTTCTGAGAGGAAGAACATATCCTTGTTTTGTAACTTTGCCACAGTGTGGGAGCTTTTTGTTTCAGAGCCCTTGAGCTGGTGGAAATGAAAGCCCAGAAATTCCCCTTCAACCTTCAGATGTGCTGGGAGAGGCAGCTGCACATCCTTGGTGCTCCTTAGTTGCTTCTTATGGTGCCTAAATTGAAGTTAGCAGAGTGAGGAATGCCCAAACCCCCAGATCTGATGGGTGCTCCCCAAGCAAGCTGTTGACCCACACCAACACTAGTGAGATTCATACTGAAGGGCAGGAGCCCTGACCCTCTCTTGTACCCAGGCCACTGAGCTGCCCTGCCTTTGCTGGCAGAGAGGGGTTCAAACCAACTGTTGCCCAGCGTTTCATGATTTCTGTCTGCAGGTTCTTCCCATGGAAGCAGCTGAGGGAGGTGTTTTGATTACAGCCAACACTGCTGTTTGGTTTTGCTGGATGGACTAGTGCAATGGCCTGCAGAATAGGGTGCAAGGCTACTTGCTGTTACCGGTGTCCCACAGGGCATCCTCATGAGAGCATCTGCTTCAGCTTGAAAGGAGGTGGTAGAAGGATCTTGCACCTACCTTGGAGGTCAATGAAAACCAGCCCAGATTGTGCTGGCACCTGCTGTCCATCACACCCAAGCATTTATGTCACCTTTGCTGTGCTGCTTTTCATACTCGTGCAGACCCAGATGATGAAGCTAATCATCTGCTGGCCTTGCCATGATGATTATGGCATGGATTTGCCATGATGATTTCACATGATAGCTGGCATGCCAGATCAGGTCTTCAACCCAGTTTGCTCTCTGCTGGCACCTCTTCTGATGCATCAGGTCACTTGCAAAATTGGGGAACTGGGATGCTAGCAGAACTCCCTGTGATGTTAATGGAGTTTAATTCCTCCTAGTGATTGGTGAAAAGGCCCGGGTGGCTGAGAACATCCCTTGTGCACAATTTCCTTCTAGGTAGCCAGTAGGAAGCCACATGGGCAAACCTGCTTTGATAGCCGTAGAAGAATGCATGATGTAGTAATTTCAGGTGGCTCCTGATGGAGGGATTGAGGAACCAGTTCATCCTCAAACACTGATCAACCCTGACCATGTTTATATTTGCTGCTACTTCCTGTTGGGTGGCAAAGGGCTCAAAGTGTTACTGAACCAGCAAGATGGACTGTAACATCTGTGAGCTGCCCCAGGGAAGCACCAGGCCCAAATCAGCTCTGCAGCACCTCCTAAACTGATAGTGAGCAACCTGCTCTGCTCTCCATGTTAATTTAGGCCTTTTCTTCTCCACAGGTATCCCATGAGTTTGCCATTAACTTCAATCCCACAAACCCATTCTGTTCAGGTAAGTGCCTTAAAAAGTCTTTACGTGCCTTCAGTGTCTTCTGTCTTTCCTTCTGTATTTGCATTTCTTCGATAACACCTTGAACATTTTTCAAGGCGTATTCAGACAGGAATTGACAGTGAAGCAGAGCACATGCTAAGGGTGAGCTCAGAGGAAAGCAGAGAAAATTTGGGGGTGTGTAGGAATACCCAGGGTAAAACACAACTGGTTTCAGACAGCATAAAATCCTCCTTCACTATGATGTCTATTGTGTCCTACGAGCCGTCTCCTCCTCCAGCAAGCCTGCAAGAAACTAGGCTGGTTTAGCAGATGTGTTCAGACTTAATGCTTCGTTTAGCAACTGGGGGCTGGTCGCAGCCATGGGTGAAGAACTGCTCAGATCCTAAGTGGTTAAGGGCCATCACAGACTCCTAAAGTCATCTGGTTTGACCTACTCCAACAAAATGGGGGCTCAGGCAGCCTCCAGACCTTGCTGGCTCGCCAGTTCATGGAAGCTGTCTCTGAACATCTGCTCCTCTGCTGCCTTGGCTCATTCAGCTCCTCTCCAGTAGCCATAAATAATTCACTGAACGTGATTTGTTGCAGGAATTATGGGGTGCAGAAGCCACCTGCAACTCTTACCAGTGTCAGGTCCTTCCCAAAGGACTGTCAGCTGGTTAATTATGGAATTGGTCATTTCTGAACTACACACTATGCATCCTTCCAGGAGAGCAGCCATTTACCTTGTTCTGGTGTGGCAGAAACAGAAGGGTCTCTGAAGACCTGCAGGTCCCAAACATAGTTTGGGAGCTCAGAGGGTGCTTGTAGGATTGTTTAGCCTCTCTCAACAACCTGTGCCCCACGTCTGTCTGGGTTTTGGCTATGCTGAGAGACTAGGAGTTGCTTTTCTGTTTGCTTCTCCTCCTTGATGCTAAGATTTCTGCGGAACCCCAAGGAAAGCCTTCTCTGACCGTGGGAACTATGAGAACACTCTTACCCCAGCAGGTCTGAGGACCTACTACAAAGTGACTAAGGAGGAAAACCCTGGTATTAGGAAATTTGAGTTCAAGTGGATAAAACCTGTGGAGCTGGATGGGCAGGAGGGGAATAGGTCTGACTTCAGCTCCCATGACAGTGTTAGCTAATAAAGCCTAATCGGATTTGTGGTGGGCCTGAACTGTGGTGCACTATAATGCTTGGCTTCTCTGCTTTCCCTGAAGGTGTGGAGGGCATTGTCCAAGCATACTCGGCCTGTCTGCCCCACATCCGCTTCTATGGACCCACCAACTTCTCCCCTATCATCAACCACGTGGCTCGCTTCGCATCTCAGGCTACCCAACAAGAAGCTGCATCTGTAAGTCTGACAGATCCCGTAAGGCAATGGCAACCCCCACGGCTTTGGGCAGGGCAATGCAAAGCCTTTCATGGCTTTCAGGAATGGTGAAAAAGTGATTGATTTCTCCCTAATTCTGACAGGGAAGGGCTTCAAGACCCCCCTGGAATGGCTGGGTGATGGGTATTGAACAGGCCAGTATGGAGTAGAGTCAGGGACATGAGGCTGCCCTGGGAAGGGCACCTCAGAGGAGCTGAGGACTGTGAAGGTCCAGAGAGGGAAAGGCTGTGTTTGTGGCAGACCACCAAAGGCCATTTACCACCGCACCAGCATGAGCTCGGGCTCAGGAGTCCCTGGCATGTGCTGGGCAGTAGGTGGCAGGAAACAGGGAAGTACAGCTTTGTTCTGTCCTAATTTTTTTCTTAAAACATCTTCTGCTGAGCTCCAAGGGGCTTTGTTCTAAGGAGGCATCCTCTGTACTTATGGATGGACTCATAGTCCTCAGGAGCATGGTTCTTCCTTTCCTGCATGCTGCAGGACTTTTCTGGTGCAGGATGTACAAGACAGTCCTGGGAGGGGGCACAAGGATGGTGATGCTGCTGTCCTGGCACATATAGGAAACAGGAGCCACAGGGAAGAGGCTGAGAATGACTTCAAACCTTTGGCTTATTTTCTTTGGACAACAAATAGATGGAGGAAGATCTGTCTCGGAGTACACATCTAGCCTGCAAACAGCAGGAGTGAGCAAGCCTGAGCCATGGCGTAAAGCATGATGCTTCTGATGTGGCTGATGGCCAAATCTGAACCAGACAACCTTTCTGCTACTCTCCTTTGAAGAGTTTTTTATATTTAAAGGGGAATTGCTGAAAACCACAGGGAGGCTCAATCTGATCCTTGCTTTTTCATGCCACTTGGCGAGTGGTAGTGGGCTCAGGGCCAGGCTTGGGGTTCTTGTCCAGGCACTCCAGTCTCTTAGTAGTCCTGGAGCTCCCTGTTAATTAGTCCATCTAAGCATTCGTATCCATATGTCAAAAATCTTCTAGTCAGCACAGGGGCCCTGTGCAGCCATGCTCAGTCATGCTGGGTCACAAGGGAGCCAGAACCAGACTGTGCCAGGAGGAGAAAGCTGGTGGGTGAAGGGATGCTGCAGTGCCCACATGTGCTGGGAGCTGCAGCCACTGGTCCAGCCTTGCTGGAGGTGGCTGGGGTGTCCTCTTAGGGGTACAAAGATGCTGCGAGGGCTGGAGCAGCTCTGCTCTGGAGGCAGGCTGAGAGAGCTGGGCTGGTTCAGCCTGGAGAAGAGAAGGCTTCAGGAAGAGCATAAAGCAGTTCCCAGTGCCTGAAAGGGCTGACAAGAAACCTGGAGAGGGGCTTTGGACAAGGACCTGTAGGAAGAGGACAAGGGGGAATGGCTTTAACCTGACAGAGGGAGATTGAGATGGTATCTTAGGCAGAAGTTCTTCCCTGTGAGGGTGCTGAGGCGCTGGCACAGGTTGTCCAGAGAAGCTGTGGCTGCCCCATCCCTGGCAGTGTTCAAGGCCAGGTTGGACGGGCTTGGAACAACCTGGTCTGGTGGAAGGTGTCCCTGCCCATGGCAGGGGAAAAAACTGGATGAGCTTTATGGTCCCTTCCAATCCAAAACATTCTATGAGTTTATGATTCTATGAAGATAGTAAGATGGAGCTTACTTGGGTCTCTGCAGCCGCAGGCTGCCCATGAAGGACAGCATGTCTGGCCCCTAAGTTTAGCTGGCTGAAAGCAGCTCAGCTTGACCATCAGCATATGTGTGGCAGGAGCTGTCTCGGGGTAGAAGCTTCTCTGATTCCTGCCTGGAGCAGAGCTGGATCACACCTGAAACCTCCTCTTGGAAAGTATCCAAGAGGATATTTTCTAGCCTTGTCTTGAACACTGTTACCCTTTCAGCTGTGGGCACAAAGAAATACTGAATTTAGTTTAATTCAGCACAAATCCAGGTCTCTTTCTATTTTTTTGTTGCCTGTCTTAGCATCAGTGGGGGAGGGAGAAGCCCATGGGCTCTGTGCTGAGCAAAGGCATTAATCGTATGCAAATTGTACCCCTCCGCTGGCACTAATAGTTTAACCAAGGGAGGTCTTAAATAATGGGCACTGGTAATGCCAGCAGAGGCAAGCCTCTGGTGACTCCTTAAGAGTTTCATATAGGTCCAAAGTGTGACTGATGAGTGATCTCACTCCCCTGGGGTATTCTCTTCCGTCCCATCTTCAGTGGGTGCAGCAAAGACCCCCTGACGCTGCTGGCTTTGGTGGCTGCTGAGACCTGGTGTCCTCTTCCTTCCACTCTCGCTTGCTCCCAGCACTTCAAATACAATCAAAGAACCGTGTCATTTTACCATAGCAACGCACATCACAAACATGGGAGCTGTCGGCTCTTAAGGCATGGGAGGACAAAAACCTGTCAGTGTTGGGAGGGAGAGGCAGAGGGATTACACACAATTTCACTCTCAGGGAAGGATTAATAAACTCCCAGGAATTAAACCACACTTTTCCGGCATGGTCTCTGCGTTCAAACCTCCTCTTTTCTCACTGCATGCTGTTTAATGCTGCTTAATCCCTTCAAGTCCTACTCACGTGTGGACCTAATTACTCATGTTGTTAGCAGCCTGTTCCCTGCCCCAAAAGCTCAAGGTGGTACCTGGCTGTGGACAGTCGCTGACCCTCACCATCAGCTCTTATCCCACTTGGCCTCTGAAATATGTTGTGATACAAATTGAATAAGCTCTTCTACCCCCTCTTTTCTGGCAGACTTCCCAGCATTTTTCTCTGATCCCATTATGGATTTTGCATTAAAAAGGGAAAAAAGGGAAATACTCCTTTCTAGGTTTCCACTTTTTGATCACACACAGAGGCCAGGGGAATCAGCTTAAAGGTGTTCCCTTTATCAGCTTCTCTCCACAAGGTTATATTCTTCTTCCTGTACTGATCCCAGACACAGTCAGCAGTCACTTGTCCTGGCCCCATGGAAGAGAATGCAGGTCATCTTCTGGTCTTACCCTCCAGACTTGGATGACAGGGTCCTGCTCTTCAGACTTACATCTTCCCTTAATTTACTCTGAAAAGTTCGGATTTAGGGAAAAAGCAAACCCTGAGGGTGCTTTGTAGGCAGAGCTAATACATCGAAGGGGTTGCAAATGGGCTGTCTGCTTGGGAAAATCTCCTTGCTCATAACGTTGGGTTGTGTTTAAGTTTGACCCAGCCTTCTTTGTAGTTGGAGTGTAGCACTGGAGAGTGTTGAGACAAGATGATGCTTAAGGGAAGGTTTCAGATGTGGGCTGGAGGAAGACCAGGAAAATGGGCTTTTCCAGGATGGCTGCAGTAGTGGTTTTCAGAGGAAATGGAAAGAATGAGGAGAGGAACAAAGGGCTTTAATGTACTTAAGTGCTTGGTTTTGTCATTTCTCCAGCACAAGCAAGATGTGTAATGTGCTAAAATTGAACCATTAGTTTCCCTGGAGGCAGAGGAGATGGGTTTTTTGAAAGTCCACATTCCCCAGAATTGCTTTGCTGAGTCCAGCAGGATGCCCCATTTGTCCATCTGCCCATCCTTTCCCTGCTTTGCAGGACTGGCCTCAACCACTCTCCTTTCACCTTGGGGAGTGGTGCAAATGCCACTGCTGTGGCATCCCCCCACAGCCTGTGCCACCTTCTGCATCCCCCCTCGTACCTCTGAGACCCACAGCTTTGTTTGAGGTACTGATGAGTCCTGAGCTGGGATGCAGGGGATGCTCCCCATCTGTGCAATGTGTCGGTGAGGACCCCACAACCTGAGATTTTTGCCCCAGCCTCAAACTTCTCCTGGCCGTGACACAGAAGCTCTACACAGATTAGGATTTTTCTTCCGTCGTTAAGTACATTCAATTAGTTAATAAGCAAAAGAACATTTTGGGATGGGAGTTGGTTTGTTTTTGGTTTGATCTTTCAAAAACGGGGTGAATACCTGAAATGTCTGGGAGCTGCTACAGGGGGGTGAGGGTGGCTGCCTTGAGGAGCAGTAAGCCTTGTGCTCCCAAACAAAACCGCATAAAGTTTGAAGACAAGTAAAAAGATTCTGCTTCTGTGTCAGGTCAGTCCCCAGTGCAAACGCAGGCTGAGCAGAGCCTGGATGGAGCAGCCCTGAGGAGAAAGACTTGAAGGTGTTGATCAATGAGAAGCTCCCTATAACCTGGCTTCAGTATGTGCTTGAGCCCAGAACTTCCTTATGTGCTGAGCTGCATCCCCAGAGAGTGAGCAGCAGGTTAGGGAAGGGATTCTGCCCCTCTACTGCACTCTGGAGAGAACCCCCCCTGCAGTCCGGTGTCCAGCTCTGGGATAACACAACAAGAGGGGCATGGAGCTGTTGGAGTGAGTCCAGAGGAGAACACAGAGATTCTGCGAGGGTTGGAGCAGCGTTGCTCTGGAGACAGGCTGAGAGAGCTGGGCTGGGGCAGCATGGAGAAGAGAAGGCTCCAAGAGACTTTAGAGCAGCTCCCAGTGCATGAAAAGGCTACAAGAAAGCTGGAGAGGGGCTTTGGACAAGGGCCTGTAGGGACAGGAGAAGGGGGAATGGCTTTAACCTGACAGAGGGGAGATCTGAGATGAGATCTTAGGCATAAGTTCTTCCCTGTGAAGGTGCTGAGACCCTGGCACAGGTTGCCCAGAGAACCTTCTATGATTCTGTGATTCTAAATCTTCAGGGAACCTGCCTCCCCCCACATATGGAGCATCCTGTGTGCTCACACTCCACGGGCTCTGGCTGCAGTGTGAAGGTGCACCTGCATCCCACTGAGTCTGACCCTCTGCCCTCCCCTTTGCAGCAGTACTTCATCCTCCTCATCATTACGGATGGTGTGATCAGTGACATGGAGGAGACGAGACATGCCGTGGTGCAGGCATCCAAGCTGCCCATGTCCATCATCATTGTGGGGGTCGGCAATGCTGACTTTGCTGCCATGGAGTTCCTGGACGGGGACAGCCGGGTGCTGCGCTCCCACACGGGCGAGGAGGCCGTGCGTGACATTGTCCAGTTTGTGCCCTTCCGGGATTTCCGCAACGTGAGTGTGGGCAGCGGCGGGTGACTGCAGGCAGGAATGGGGTCTCAAGCCTGGAAATGACCCTGGAAGTGGAGCAACCCCTGGAGAGGCAGATGGAGGGAAAAGCCCACCTTACCTTGGCCCTGGATTCCATATCCCTCAGTGCTGCTTTGGTGTGGACCATGTAAATCAGTGCTGCAGGCAAGCGCAGGCAGGGGCAACAGTGATCTGCATATCTATAGCATGCTCCATCTGAGCATCCCTCCCATCACCGACACCCCTGTCATTGCCAGGCAGGACAGACCAAAAACCATTTCACTGTGGCAGGTTTCCCACAGCAAGCCAGGGCAGTGCTGGGCTCACATCCCTCACCATGGTCCTATTTTGACATCTCCCACCCAGGCTTCTTCTGGCCCCATGATGTGCCATATGCTGAGGGCTTAATGCTGGAGTGAGCTCCTACTTCCCTCATCCTCTCCCAGTGCCCATGGAAAGGGGTAATGCTGGCACTGGCCCTGCATGGGTACCCTCTGTAGGATGGTGGTCCAGCCCAGCCTCGTGTTTTGGAAAAAAGCTGATCAAGGAAGAAAAAAAGAGGAAAAAAAAAGTCAAAAATGAGATGCTATTGCCTGCCCACCATGATCAACCAGGAGTCAGCCCCAGGTCACATGCTGTTGCTGGCACAGGATTGCCAGAGGATGCATAACATCAGCCCATACTTACCTTTACTCTTTTTGCACCTAATCAGTATTTTTCCATTTCACCTGCTGTTACTCAATACCAGGTTATTTCTAACCTAGCCAGGATGTTTTATTCCTCCCTACCACTGAATTACGTCCTGGAGGGAAGGTGTAGTATAGAATGTGATCTTCAGAGGTGAACAAAATGCTGGCTGCCAGTAGACTCGAAGGGGCATTAAATGAAATGCCAAAGTCTGGAGTCAGGGACAGCTCAGCCACATTTGCTCAGTCAGTCACTATGGCTGTTCTTACACTGGTGTTTGCTCCCTTTTGCCTGCAGGCCCCCAAGGAGACCCTGGCCAAAGCTGTACTGGCAGAGCTGCCCCAGCAAGTCGTGCAGTACTTCAAGCACCAAAACTTGCCGCCCATCAACTCAGAGCAGGCATAGAGTTGTGCCAGGCTACGCCCTCTGCATGTTGCCGAAGCCCATTGGTCCTACTGGAAATGCATGTTCCACATGCTTTTAAGAGAAGAATTCCCCACCACCGCCACCACTTTGTACTTCTTAATATAACTGTTAAGCTCTTAAAACTCATCTCAGAGAAGCGTCTGGATTCATTTTGTACAGTCCCAGCCTGAGGTGACACTGAGCAGCCTGGCCATGCCCTAGTCCCACCCTGTTGTGTCATTTTTCAGTATTGAATGTACTTTGTATCATTTCAGTGGAACAGGATACAATTTTTACAATCAAAATTTGCTTTTCCAAGTAATGAAATGCTTAATATATTATTATCATTCAATGAACTGGTCATTGTATAGTTCATGTATCTATCTGTGTTGTACCTGTACATCTGTCACGCTCTACATTCATTTTTATACTGTGTACATGTTATATTTGTTATACTCAGACATTTAAAAGAAGGGTCTCCTAGATGAGAAGGTCTGGGAGCACCTGACGAGGTCAGCAGTGCAGGGTGTTTGAGTCACCCTGACAAGGCAGTCCTGGTCCTCAGCCGCTCACCCTCCACTGAGCAGTTCTGCTTGCTGTGCCCCAGGAACAGCCCAAAGCCACCAACAGCAACATACTGGAAGATGCTTTACTGAAGGTGGAGGTGAATATGGATGTTCAAGGGAGAGCAGCATCTCCACACCTCCCCCATCAGCTCTTGTATTGAGAGCAGGCCTGAGGAGGACTTGGTGGTTCTGGGTGAGCGGAAGCTCCCCATGACCCAGCTTCAGTGCGTGCTTGAGCCCAGAACACATCCCACCCCCTCTCTGTGCTGAGCTGCATCCCCAGAGTGTGAGCAGCAGGTCAAGGGATGGGAATTCTGCCCCTCTACTGCACTCAGGAGAGAACCCCCCCTGCAGTCCTGTATCCAGCTCTGGGGCAACACCACAAGAGGGGCATGGAGCTGTTGGAGTGAGTCCAGGGGAAGACATGGATATGCTGCGAGGGCTGGAGCAGCTCTGCTCTGGAGACAGGCTGAGAGAGCTGGGCTGGTTCAGCCTGGAGAAGAGAAGGCTCCAGGAGATCTTCGAGCAGCCCCCAGTGCATGAAAAGGCTACAACAAAACTGGAGAGGGGCTTTGAACAAGGGCCCGTAGGGACAGGAGAACGGGGGATGGCTTTAACCTGACAGAGGGGAGACTGAGATGAGCTCTTAGGCAGTTCTTCCCTGTGAGGGTGCTGAGGCGCTGGCACAGGGTGCCCCGAGAAGCTGTGGCTGCCCCATCCCTGGCAGTGTTCAAGGTTAGGTTGGATATGGCTTAGAGTAATTTGGTCTAGCGGAATGTGTCCCCAGCTCTGGCAGGGGATTGGAACTGGATGAGCTTTATGGCCCCTTCCATCCCAAACCACTCTGTGATTTTAAGATTTGAAGCCTGCCTGAGCTGACAGCAGGGAGTTGATATGCGCACACTATGTGTGCGGGGCAAATGCCAGTGAACCTACAACCAGGTGGCAAAGGGAGCTTCCTAGTTCACTGCTGCTTTATTCGTAGACATTTTTCCAAGTCTGAGTAACAAAAGCTCCCTGCTGCAAGGGAGAAGATGGGCTGGATAATGAAATCCTGCTCTTCAGCAGCTTCCTTCAGCTGCTCATCAGCAACATGCTATCTCCAGTGCTAACTGCTGCTTTCTTCTGTTGTTAACTAGATTAAAGGCTTTTGAAGCTGGCAGATAGAAAGTTGAATACAGTGCAGGGATCACCAGCCTCACTCCAAACTCAGACTTCATCTCCCTTCTCCCCATTAGCAAAAGCACTAGAGTGGGAGGTTGGCATCTGTGTGAAGCCTACAGCTCATTTGCACGCACATGAGCTACTGGTTGTGCTCACTGCCACTGACCATTTCTAGCAAATGTGTTGTTTCCACCACTGCCACCGAGTTACCAGCACACAAGCTGCCCTATGAGCCTCATAGCTCGGCCAAAGCACAGAGCCAAAGTTGGTGGTGCAGCTGTTCTGAGCATGGCACTGGTTGAGACCCTATCTCTTGGGAGAGGTGGGACTGCTCCTTGAAGTATTTGCCTTGCAAAGCCCTCTTGAATGAAAAAAGCCCAACAAGCATCATCCTTTTTCAAATGGAGAAGCAGCCTTCAAAGGGTGGCTCACTTAAAAATGATGCTGTACACAGTTCAGCTTACATACTGGGGTCTGTGGCTCTGGAAGAAAATGTGGGGTTTTTTTAATATCCATAGGAGAACCTCCTGTGCAGCTGCATCAGCTAGCAAGCTCTTCTGCTAGTATAGCGTAGTTTTTTTTAACACCTCTGTGAAGCTTTAACAACTAGCATAGACAACATGCCATTTACAAAGCTGTCCCTGAGGAGGGGGTGAAGCACATACTATGCAGTCATAGTTTTTCCTAAATAATGAAGAAATCCATCACTGACTGCCGGCATTGCTGGAGCCAGCCCTTCTCCAGCACATCAGCCCTGGGGCAAGGTTACTGCCACAGCTGCTGATTTATCCTCTACCCTTTGCACTCCTCATGCACCAGTGTGTTTATCAGTGCCCTTAAGTATTATAACATCAGATGGCTTCTGACTTCAAGAAGGAAAATGCGACCAACTGACAGAATAAGGAGCTGTGCCAGCTCTGCAGTTTGTTGACACAGGCCAGGCCATGAGAACAGCAGAGGTGGCTTACCCAAAGGTTTGTGTGCGTTCTGCAAGTACCTTATTCCTGTTTCTTGGGGAACAAGAGGTAAGCAGAGGGCTCCCACACCTGCTTTTACTGAATTACATCTCCTGGCTTTGCACAGTCCAACATCCCCTCCTGTTCTCACTTGCAGTCCCTGTGGACCACCACCATGACATCTGCTGCAACTGACTGGCAACTCCCCTTAAGAAGACGTCCAAATCAGCTCTTTTCACAGCAGCTGTGCAAAATATCACCCAAGAAAATGACCTCAGCATGTTCACAGCCAGGCCAGACCGTTCCAACTCTCTCAACAGAGATTACTGATACAGCTTAACAATGCCAGGGAGACACCTTCATCTCTCACACAGACTCCTCAAGGCTCCTGCAAATTCAGTTTTCAAGAAAACCAGGCATTTTTTGCTGCACCCTTTCCATTCCAGTCCTTAGCTAAGTATGACAAAAATCATCAAAACCAAAGCATTAGGGAGGCAGCAAGAGCTCTAGCTGTTTTCCACCTGAAGGTGCTGTAATTAATAGTAGCTACCGAAGAGGTAGGAGCAACTGAAGCAAACATAAGAGGTGCTGGGCAACCCTTAAGAACAGTGGAGGAATTACTGTTTTAAGGATCTGATTGCGGAACAGTGCTGTCAAATAAAAAGGGTGTTTGGCTAAGGATAGCTTCACTGTGAGCATAATTCCTCTTGTTTCCTTTGCGGAAGTTCAATACTCAAGCTAAGGTGTGAATCCAGCTAAAGGCCTTCAGCTTTCCCTTCTTTTATCCTACCTGCTATTACCAGTTGCTCAGTGTCACACTCAGATAACTGCTCACTGGTATGCACCTACTGGCTTTCTTCTCAGCATCACATACACCGAGTGTGGTACCAAGAGCAGGACAGCTCTGAGGGAGACTGTCAAAAAGGCATTTTCACCTCCAAGTGGCTCAGCTGAGCTGTTCCAACCCAAAGACCTTCCATCCACACTGTTTGCATACAGAGATGAAAAGGATGGGCCCTCAGCTTCCACAGCCAGTACTTCTCACTCCTGCCTCGCTTCTTGGTTCACAGCACCCAGAAAGATGCCTAAGTAAGGTTTCTTACATCCAAAACTACCTCAAAACCCACCAACCACAAAGGAATGTGGGGTTCCCGAACTTCTGCACAAAAAAATTTGGCTGCACTGGGGAATTGCACCCACTCTGGATTCATGCTGGTCAGGACACTGCTGCAGAAAAGCGGCCTGACTTGTCAAGTGCAGGTGTGGGAGCAATGGCCTTGGAGCAGAACAGCCAACGGCAGCTCCTGCCAGTTCACTCAGAACGAGAGCTTCCCCTCACCCTCTGCACTCACATGAGCCTGGCTTGTACCTCTCCTGGATGGTGGGTCTGAGGAAGGGGCTGGCCAGGTAGTGCAGAAACTGATTAATGGAATGAGAACAATTATGAATGGCACAAGCTGAGATAAAAAAATGCATTTAGAATGTCTTTAATCATGTAACACAAACTTCTTTACAGTGTCATGGCAATCTACACCATCTGCTTGAATTTTGTTCTTCCCCCATTTCTCAAATACAGAATAAAACCAGCATTTTAAAGCAAAACACATGGCTCTTTCTACAAGACTTCATTGCTTCAAGTGAGTATTTTTTGCCTGTTAGTCTTGTGTAAACTTCTTGGATCACCAGAACTCACTATTTTTGTGAAAATTTTAAAGATAAGGCTTTCTCCTCCCTACCCGCAGACCTTCACTATGTTACCAGGTTTAGGATTGCAGCCCTTCTTACAGGCTCAGTATGCATCCAGAAATGGAAAGGCGATGGTGGTGGGAAATATAATGAGTTATTTTAGGAGTAGCAGAGTGTATTAAAGTTGAGAGGTTAGCTACAAAGATTATATTTGGGGCAGAAGGATGCATCAAGCATCCATCAGGGCTTTGGAAGATACACTGCACTACATTACACACGGAAGAGTTTCATTATGGACCATCAAAGAAACTGTTGCTACGGAAGACAGAAGAGACGATCTTCCCAGTGGAATTAATGGTGCCTTCGCTATCTGAGCTGGACTCGGAATCACTGCTGCCCGAGTAGGCGCCCAGGCCAGGTAGGATCCCAATGCACACAGCTGCTGAGGGACAGTGGACTGTAGAGCCTCCCACTGAGCTGCTCCCCAAGGGAACACAGGATGGTTTTTCTGAAAGAGAAGTACCTAAGTAAAAAATGAGAGTGCAGGAAAAGGGCTTTTAATCAGCCTCATGTCAGTCACCTGCTACTGCCACAGCAGTGGATGATTGCAGGATTTAATTAAAGCATTAAAGCATAAGGCAGCTTTATGTTGCAATGAAGCTATTCCGACAGGAACGACTTGCTGCCTCAGGGGATTATTTTTTTTTCTCCTCATCACTCATTTAAGCCCAGCTCTATGCTGGCATTACAGATTTTCATTCTAAAGTTGTCAGTTTAATACTCATCAAGTACCAAACCCACTAAATGAGAATAAATAGCTCTGCTTTGTGTAATTGAGGATTTTTCTGTGATGTAACAGCACAGTTGAAGAAAAAGCTTTATTCCATCATTCTGTAGTCAACACCTCTCATCTTCCACTGCTAACTAATTATTTCCAATGTTCTGAAAGTATACTGAACAGAGGGAGATTCAGTAAGCGCCTTGGGTTGCTATTACAAAATTGCAGTTCACCCTATCTGTGACAGAGTATCTTGACAGCAGGTCAACTGCAGCCCTGACAGCCAAGACTGAAATGCAACTCAATTTTCTTCTAATTAATACCTAATAGTGGACATATAAAAATACATCAAATGCTGCTGTGAACAGGAAGGGAATGATCTGTCTTCCTTGTCTCCTCTTGACAGAACAAGCATTAGGCTCAAAATTCAGCCAAGGAGACTCCTATTAGCTAACAGGTAGAACACCTTAAGGGTAATATCAGTTGAACATTAGAATAAACTGCCTAAGGAGGGTGAATAATGTCTTATCTGTGGAGATTTAAGAGCAGCTTAGACAAACACCTATCAGGAATGGTTTAGGCAGGGGACAGAAAAATTATCTGCAGAGGTTCCCTCCAGGCCAATTTTCTGTCACGGCTGCTGTCAGCACCTATAGTTACTGGTTTTGCTGCTTTAAGAGAGAACATGCCAACTGCAGCCTGTGCTGTCTTGCATAATAAAGGACCAGACAAGAAATTCCTCTATCAGATTTAACACCAAGTCAGTTGCTGTTCAGGTGAGAGACAAGACAGCTTTCCACATGCAGAAATCAGGACATACCTTGATTCTTTTCATCATGATCAGTATCTAGTTTCAACCTCTTCACACTGTTACCACCATCTGAACTGTGGACAAAATAAAGCGTCTTGTTCCTCATACGGTAATCATGTAATTACTGTGAAGTTAAAGTTGCATCTTTGCCTCAAATGCTATAACAAATGCCAGGGGTATTCCCTGATGACCATCACCACTTCTAACTGCGGTTAACTGGGGCTTCTCAGGGAACATGCAGGATCCTAGAAAGAGCCAACACTCACATTTCAAGTAGGTTAACCTGGGAAACAGACACACTTGGACTCTGGGAGTCTAAGTCAGACCTCTTGCACAGCAATCCAGAGCTGCCAATCCAGCTGCAAGTACCTCAAAGGAGATCAAGAATGACAACTTGAGCTTCAACCATCCCACATGCCCACAGGCTAGCTCATGTGGATGATTACCACAGCTGCTGGTGCAACACCCATATCTCTTCCCTTCCTGGGTTTCCTTCCCCTCCCTTCAAGCACCTGGAGAACATGCTCTAAAACATCTAGAAGTCTTGCACCCAGTAAGAAGCCCAGAACGGTTTGCAGCAATTCACAATGGCAGTGTCTGACCTAAAAAACAAAGGGCTCCTGTTGGGAAAAGGAGCTTGACTTTGACTTGGACTCTGAGGACCTTCTATAGGTCTTCCTTGTCACTGCTCAGCTTCTTTTCCCTGCTCTTGCATATTCCCAGTCCTAAGCCATCCACATAAGGAAATGCTTCCCAGCTTCAGCTGTGATGAACTAAAGTGATGAAGCATGAGCATCCTTACACACTCTTTCCTATCCCTGTCAGAGCATGAAGTAGAGATGAAAGGTTTTAATAATAATACGTCTTTTACAGCAAACTACAAAGCTCAGAGAGCAGATGTTGATCTCATACTACACTTGGTTTCACGTAGTCTGCAATAAAAGATAAGACAACAAAAACAGAAGACTGAACAGCAGGTCTGTGATGGCACTGACATATCAGTTAAGCTGCTTTCTTCAGATGCCATCTGCAGACTTCAGATGTGCCATTAAGCACATACCAGCTCCTTCTCTACATTCTACAGTGTTAAGTACTAGTAGCCACAAGAAAGGAAAAAAAAAAAAAAAAAAAAAATAATAATAATAATAAAAAAAAAAACAACCCCAAAACATTGTTGACTGCTTGTTACCAGTTCAGGGCTTTTCTTCTCTGCCTTCTGAAAACCCAAACATACTCAACCCCACAAATATTAGGTGGTAGAAGTGCTTACTTCAGTTTTCAGACATGCAATTACTGCTGTACAGGCAGCTAAACATCACCCTACAAGATAAGCTTCTAAAATAATCTCTCTGGGACTAAAACACTGACCAAATTTTGAGATGTCAGTACTCATCTGAGGTATTAGATGACTCATCTGTGGAAAATAAGCCTAGTCCCACATGCCTTGTTTCTCTATAACCTGTAGCACACCAGCAGCTGCATTTGCAGACCACAATCAAAAGAGCAAACGGGTTACAAACCCAGCTGCCATCTCCCTGGGACAGAGGGTGTTGATTTATCAGTGCAAATGAGTGAGTAACAAGGGAAGTTTGCCTGATGCCCTCAAGATCAAATTGGGACGCCCACCTCCTCTCTTATAACCTCCATCTCCCTCACACTGCCCCCAGCAGCAATTAAAACACAGATAAAATCAGCTGATACATTATGCAAACCTGAATGAAATCACATGAGTGAGGTGACAATGATATCTATAAATAGAGATGTAAAATAGATTCCCTCTAGATCCCCAACCAGGATTGCCCAAGCCTGGCAGTTTAGAATGAGGAGTCTACCCACTTGCTTTTACACATGCTTATCTATTTAAATTGCTTCATGTTTTTCCCACAGTTTGGGAGAGCCTATGGAAACAAGGCTGGTCTTTTCTTCTACTTCCCCCCTTTTTTCTTTAGGGCTAAGGTTCACAGCTCACTTTCTGAAGGCAGTTTTGGCCTGCCTCCCTTTACACTGCTAACTGGGTTCTGTTCCTCATGAATTTATAGAGGTGTGAAACTAACCTTCTGTGTTTCACAGCTCCTGCCAAGAGCTTTGCCTGAGAGAATTTGTTCTTGTTTTCCACTGACTTCATGGGCAATTTCTTCTCAGTTTCCTTCTTTGGGTCCATACTGACTCCCACTTTGGTGAGAGTGCTGTGAACTAAGGGTTAAGGATCATTCAGGAAGGAATGGAGAGAACAGATACTTCCCCTCTTGATATATTTAGCCACCTCTGCTGACAGCAGCAACTGAAGTTCATCTACATATTCTATCAAAATAACCTTATTTGTAATGACATTTAGCTGACACCTTCAGCCAAGACAGCAGAGATTTCAACCTCTGGGTCTGGAGCTCTCTTAGTATCAATACCAGCTCTCCCTGTAAAGATGTCCAGGCAGCAGATCAGGAAATGTTCTTCTAAAGGCAGAAAGATGCAACACATAACACATCCAACACCCACAAACATACCCAGCATCCTGCCTTTTCCTAAAGGTCTTAGAAAAGCAAAAAGGTCACACTGAACCAATGGGGGAAAGAAAGGGGAAAAAAAAAAAGCAACACAATACTTCCTGTTTCTATAAGGATCAACACATTTGTAATTCAGATTTGTTGCTTCAACCTCTAAACCCTTAAGAAAAAAAAAAAAAGCAGCTATACGTGTGCTCACTTTCACTCCTCCAACCTGCCACAGCAACATGGTTCAACTTTCTCATGGAACGCTAACTTTCTTCTTTGACTTTTCAGCTCATCTAAGGGCCACAAGGCTACTACTGCCAGTTTGAACATCAAACCCAAAAGGAATGAGGCACATCTGAATAAAGGTGCATATGGCTCAAGATTCACTCAAAAAGACTGAGACATCATGGAAAATCTTAAGTCCCATAAAACAGTGTTAGAATGATGGGATGCAGCTGAAACCTATAATGAGGTGGAGAAGCTTAAGCAGGCTCACAGACAGGATAAGGAGGAGGCTGATCTGTTATTAAGGCATACTCACGCTGCACACATACTAAACAGGTCTCCTGCGCAGGACCTAGTCCTGTCCCTGACAACTGTTCATGTTCAGCTATCCCTGATGAAGCAATATCTTGTTTATTAATGAGGTGCCAGAGGAGTTACAAAAGCTTCTGCAAAACTTTTAAACTGCAAACATAGCAAAGGCAAATTAACCCCATTTAAAAGGGCATTTGTTTATAATCCTAAATCTAACCTGACTGCAATTCCACTGATCACAAGTCATCAACACAAGCTGGAGTTTCACAGCTGCCCGTTACTGCAGACAAGTTGGACTGTGAATTTCACACCAACGGACCATGTATTTGAAGTCAATTTTCTTCCCCACTAAACATCTGCAAATCAAAAACCCCTTACACCCTCCTTTGAAGTGACACACTCAAAGTCTCCAATCACTTTAATATTAAGAGCATTCAGATGCCATTCCTTATTGAATTTTCCTAAGGATACAGCAGTAACCTAGACTGCTCCCCACCTCAACTGAAAGCTGCCTCAGCCAAAACCCCTGCTCAGGTTTATTTTAGCTGGCACAGGAGTGCCATCCCGTGGCTATCAGAAGCAATCTGAAAGCTCATTGTGTCAAACAGGGCTTGATGTTGCAATATACGATTCCACACACCAGTGATCAACTTCCACGTGTCTGTTCATTACCATGTTGTATTCTAATACTGCACTACAAAAACCAGGCTGAGGAACCCAAAGACTTTTCTTCCAAATGATACCAAGTTACACACTTTCCACTTCCATCCAGGAAATGTTCTGACACTCCTCAACTACCAGAGAAAACACCATGCATTTTTAACAGAGATCTTCTATGTATTGCCGCCATTAGCAAATGTAACACTATCTAGACAAGAAGCATTCCCTCTCAGGAAGTCTGTATTAGAAATAAACCTCTTGATCTTAAATACAAGTACATTTGAAAAGCTGTCCTACAGTCGAACCTGCTTCTTGGGAGTGGGACTTTTCCTACATTACACAGGATTTAAGACATAAGAATGTTCTTCAGGAACACTTCTTGGAAACGGCATTAAAAAAAAAAATAAATCTATAAATCTTTAAACACTGTCAAACCAGTGGGGTCTGCCAGGACAAGAAGTAAAAACCTCTAGTTGTTCCTGTAGGAGGAAGTAAAATTCCTATGCATCCATGCATATGAATTTCTAATGCTTGAGAATGCATTAAAATATTCCAAGGCATGTTTATCCTTTAAGAGATATCATTTATGTAGTTTTTGCCCTGAAATTAATGCCTCTGGGTAGCTTAAATTGGGTGTTACACCAAGCAAAAGACCAAATAATCAAACCCACAGCACTGACATTCCTCTTATTGGTCTGGAAGAACCAATTGGTTTGAACAGTGCCTATAGATTCAGCATGTTTACCTAGCATCAATGTTTTCATCATTGACAACCATCTTGCACTGATAAACCATTACTAACAACCTGAAGATATAAAACCACCTTTCCTACTTCAAAAGCATACTACCAAAGGTTTCAAAACACAGGTGAGTCATTTTGGAAGTTTCCTTGAGGTTGCTTGAAATAGTATGCTTGAATAAAACAAAAACCAAACAAATAAATGGAAAGGAATGAGCAAAACTCCTCAGTTCCTCATGAGATGAGGAGACTATAAAACATTTTCTCTATGCCCACTCCATCAGCAATAAGTTCTGCAGTTTAATTTACAGCAAGACTGCAGATACAAAGCCAAACAGTATTTCTAAGACCGAGGTTAGGTGGCATGTACATCTTGAACAGGCCCTGCTCAGGAAATTCAGGGATCCATGTGTTATGTGGCTAATTCAAGACAACGTGAGATTCCCTCTGGGCTGGTATGGTTCACCTCTGATATATGTGACCTAACTATAGCTGTCAGCTGCTTCCACAGCACAAGCTCATATGGCGCATCTCTGCACCAGCCAGACCCACAAGCAACAACCACGAAAACTAAATTTATCCCACATGAACATCCCATCCAGCAAATCAAGAAAATATTCCAAATCATCCAATCAACTACAGCCTATTTCTGAAGTGAAAAAAAATGCGTGAGTATTGCCAAGTTGGGCAGGCTTTGCAGCAGCCTGGCCTAGTGGAAGGTATCCCTGCCCATGGCAGGAGTTTGGAACTGTATGAGTTTTAAGGTCCCTTAGAACTAAAACCATTTCAGGACTTTAGGATCATTGCTTTTTCATAATCACAGTGCTGAGGTAACTTAGATACTCTTCTCAGAACACATGCTCTAAGTTGTACACCATTAACAAATACAAGGTAATGCAGATCTTTATAGCTCTGGTACTATTCAGCTTCACTTGCTGACTGCTTTTAGTTACCTCCTTGTGCCCAAAATCTCTTTCATTTA
Organism: Psilopsiagon aymara; assembly: GCA_024733675.1. Taxonomy (NCBI): domain Eukaryota; kingdom Metazoa; phylum Chordata; class Aves; order Psittaciformes; family Psittacidae; genus Psilopsiagon; species Psilopsiagon aymara. The sequence continues at coordinate 6,816 of JANRGW010005074.1, read as the reverse complement.
TACTCAAGCTCCTGTAAAGCTTGTGCTTTGCTCACTAATGACTTAAAAGCAATGGATTTCATCAGGAGGCAAGACACCATCAGGTTCTGCACGGATTCAGTAAAACTCAAAAACCCAACACTTAGCTTAGCACAGAAATCCTCAGATCATTCCAACCTCCCCTGACTGGCATGATCAGAGAGGAAAAGCATCCAGTATTCTTTTCTAGCACATTTTCGTGAAAATTTGGCATTTAACAGCAAAGCCAAACCATCCTGCTCTTAGTACTGCCTGAAAGTCTGTATCACCAAAAGGAGCTGAGTCTCCATGGGCACTGACTTCCTAGAAGAAAGACAGCACATCTGCACAGATGTATGTAATTCCTCATCCCACAATTATCGGCAAGGGTGAAAGTAGCTAAGACTTCGGAAAAAAATAACAGAGACATTCAAACATTATTTCAAACAGGTATGTTAAAACCAGCCAATCTACAGTTAAAAAAACCCAACAAAACACAAACAAACAAGAACATTCACTTTTCAATAAGAAGGCAAAAGATGAAGATTAGAAGTAGCAGGCTGATTTTCCTCTATGTTCTTTTTCTCTTTTCAGCTATGGTATTTCACGCCTTCAATAACCAGGAAAATAAAACCGAAATCCTGAAAAATATGGAAGGAGAGAAGAAAAGTACCAAGACGTGGGGGTTGAGGGGAGAGGGGAACATCAAAGTTTACAGCGGGAGATCCAAGTTATAATGAAAACATTAAATGTTAAAAAGTCTATCATAGTACACGTTCTGTAACACAGTTCTATAGAAACAATGTCTATCACAGAACACAGCCCCATCTTTTCTCCTCCTCTATACAACCACCAGCCATTTCAATGTAAAGGATATTCTGTATTCGTTTAGTTCTTTCAGCTCTTCTTCTCTTCGTTGCTTTTCTAGTAGCTCTTGCTGCCGAGATACCTCATCAAGGAAGTGTGTCTCATCTTCATCTAAGCCTCTTACCATATTTTCTGAATAAAGGAAAACCATGCATGTTGATAAGGTAAAACCACTTAGGAAGCAGCTGAATTCTGCTGGATTCTGTAATTAAGGAGTAAAAATGCTCCCCTGTGAATGATACTTGATGTTAACAAACTGAAACTCTTACACCTTCAAGCACACGAACTATAACAAACTAACACAGTTTGAACATAACACTATTACTACAGAGAAAAGCAAGACAATTCATAGGAAATCATTAAATGCTATTAGACTTGGTGATACAATTCAGGAAAATCAATTGCTGCAGGTCTGAAATGCCATCTGGAACAGCTTACACAAAACAAAGAATAACCACAGTAAGCAGTATATTTATTGCTTTGGTTTGGGGCACCAAGTTTAAGCCTGCCTCTTCAGAATCTGTTCTTAAGCCAATCAAACATTGGAAAAACCCCACATAAATCTCTCCATAAACCTTCCCTCAAAATAGGAAGTATATTTTCTTAGATCAAACAATTAGTATCTTCTCTGAGATTAACATCTGTGGTTTTGGCTTTTTTAAGTAGAACCGCGACAATTTCTAACTTCCAAACAAAAATAAATTCATTCTACACACGCTGCCCACAGGACAGTGCATGCTAGTGCAGTAGGAAGGTCTTTAATTTTCTGACTTGTAAATGTCCTATGTCTTTCAGTCAAATGATTTAGTTGAAAGGTCTTCAAAAAATCTCTTTAAGAACGACCAAGGCTTGCTGTCTATACTCATTCTTCCCTACCAAATACTCTACAGTACTGCTTGTCCTCCAGGTTACCAGATATCTTATTCTGCAGGGGTTGCCTTAAACGGAGCAGCTGGTACCTCTCAGTTACTCCCTCTCAGGTATGCTTTTCATTCCAGTACCAGGTTTATAGGTTTCCTGAATCGAAGGGAAGATGGTACAAATGTAATGTAACTGGGCAAGGGTAGCAATTAATTTAGACAGTTATCAGAAGTCCTTCCTATCCAGGTTGCCAGCAGTCAGTTTCCTGGTGACTACCTGGACAAGAATTGCTTAGTCACATCACCAATGATGACCTGGATCAAGAGTTTACTTCAGTAAACTGGAAACTCTCCAGCTAGAAAGAATCCCATAGGTATAGTTGGACACTTTGATGCATTCATGCTCCTATCTGTAGTTTTCACTTTTCATCACCAAAAACACATTTGAGAGACAGGAAGCAACTTCCATTTCTCCTTATTTTGGTTACAGGATCATTCAGAAAGAAAATTTTTAAAGTTGCATTACAGAGAATGGAAAACAATTCTTCCCTGTGAGGGTGCTGAGGCCCTGACACAGGTTGCCTGGAGAAGCTGTGGCTGCCCCATTCCTGGCAGTGCTCAAGGCCAGACTGGATGACGCTTGGAGTAATCTGGTCTAGTGGAAGGTGCCCCTACCCATGGCAGGGGGTTGGAAATGGATGAGCTCTAAAGTTCCTTCCAATACAACCCAGCCTACAGTTTTATGATTATTCTTCATTTAAAATGCTGTTAACAGTCTACTAAAAATACCTTACTTTGAAAAGGAAGACATTCTTGCAATGCTGCACAACCCAGCAGAAAGAACTGCTAGTCTGTGTACCAGCCTTTATCTGCACAAAAAGTTTAAGAGTGTAGCTAAGTTTGTCTGTTTATGCAAACACAATTCTTCAGCATTAATGTGTTTCTCCTCCCACATCCCATCATCAATTCTGACAGATTGGAATGATAGCACACCAAAATAATTTTCTACTTTTCCAAAATTCCCATGGATAGAAAAAATATTTTATGAACATTTGAAGGCAAATTCAAGCATACTAGGGGACAAATTTTGTCACAAGTGGCCAAACTGGGCTGAAATCTGATAACATAAACTAGTGGTCCACAGTCCACCCAACACTGATCTTTAGTTAGTCAGTTCCTCCCTTTCTCCCACAGAAATTTGGCTACAGAAATGATTCTAAAAGCATCTACTACAAAACAGAACAGAAGTCAGGCAGTCATGACCATCAGTGTCATATTTGATAGCATCTGCAGGAACAGAGAGTGTTACCTAACAGAACTCAGGCTGTCCCACAGATAAAGACAAAATATGATTTTGTCACATCAGAAATACAAGAAAAATTCTAGACAGAATCCAGCTAGGCAAACTGGAGCGTAAAGAACACAATCATTTCAGGGTAAGGCTTTCAGCAAAAGAACCAAAATGGATCAGAAACCACCTTAAAATAGACTCTCACAGTATCATCCTCACTTCTCTTTAGATAAGAGCCAATAGCTCCCTTTTTCTCAAAACTGTTGACTAATAATTTTCTAGTTCTCACTATCATCTTTGCACTCAGCAGCACGTATATAGGTGACACAATGCAAAAGATTTTTCTGAAATCCCGGAAATTCAAACATCAGCAGAAATTAGGCTTGTATTTCATCAGAAGAGCTAAAACCTGCTTTCAGAATAATCAACTCCTGCATGTTTGCTTCTTCCAAATAGTCATATTGAGCCTCAATTCATTTTTGTGTCAATCAATTATGGCTTGGAAATAAAACAGCTGCTAGAACAGGACTTATTTTTATTGATTCAAACAGAACAGTCTTGTGTTGAAAAATGAGTTCAAAGTCTCAAAACCATGTTACATTTCCACTCTTCTAGGGAATGGTATCAGGGGATTTTTTTTTTTAATTGTGCAAAATAAGCCAAACATTCCACGCTTTACGGGAACACAGCTTTGAAACTACAAGCAACTTTTGAGTGTCACAGGACAATGTTCTGTCTGCAAATATCTGCCACCTTGAATAATACAAGACATCAATAATACTTTTCTGAAGCCTCCATTTATCTCTCATAGACTTAGAAGACTCACATATATGTCCCTCAGTCAGATGCTATACACAGCTGTTGCACACGATATATGCAGCTTACTGGGCTTTGCTTCAAAATAGGAACTATTGGTGCTTACTGAATTTAAACTGCTCCTCAAACTCCTGCTGCTTCTTTTCTCTCTGTTCCTGAAGTCTTTCATACAAGGAACGTGGGTCGTACGCCTCCTCTGGGCATTCTGAAAGGAAGGAATAAATTGGGAAATGAGACCATACCTTAGGAATACTAAATCACCAACAGATCTTAGATCCTTCATGCAGAAACCTTTTGAAATTGTAGAATACAAACTATTACCTTTTATTTCTGTTTTCCATGAAAGTAAAACATTCTCAGATCACCTTCCAATAACTAAAACCTATCCCATACCTTCTGGATCCCCAGGTTTTCGGACCTTTTCCCATTCCTCTTGCCTCCTCTTCCGTCGCTCTTCTAGCTCCGATTCAGACACAAACCTCTTGTTAATCACAAGGTCAGCAGTACCATCTGCCCCGTCCATTATGGAACAGTTATCCTAAAAAAACAGTAAGAAAGATATTAGAGGCCTGTTTTCCTTTGTCAGTGAACAAGACATTACTGCACATCCTGAAAAACAGACCTGCAGCACTTGCAAAGATTTCAGCTCTCAAAAGACCACCACACAGTAAGCATTGATTGAGATACCTACTCACTGCATAATTGCAATAGCACCACCTGTAACTCCTTCTTTACTCTTTTTCCTAAATATGTCTCAGGCTGCTTTCCTAAAAGTCATATTTTAATGGAGTTTTCCCCACTCCACTTCTGATTAACCTACTTCAATATATATATACACACACACACACATATAAATCCCCCTAAAACATTAAAACCCACCCCTACACTCAAAAACTTTTATTTCAGTTCTTGCATCTCTCTATTCTGGAGAAAGGATTTGACACTTTGCCCTCACTTTTCCTAAGTTCTTTTCACCTACTAACAAACTGGCCCGTTTCCAGTGTCTTGGATACATGTATTTACAAGTGGTTAACAGTGAGATTTCAGAAGTTAGCAACCAATCTCTCTAACCTCCAAAAGCATGCTGCATCTCTTTGCAGCTCTGGGGTGAGCTAGGCTTGGACAGATGATGCTGGGGGTGTCTGTCAGGGTTACACAGAGCTCAAGAGGTAAGTGAAAGAGGGAACTCCCTTGGGCTAAAACGGTTCTGTAAATAGAAAACAAGAGCAGCCCTTGTGACCAAGTGAACACAGCTCATTCTCTCTGCTTCAAGAGATCCTAGTACTGAGTACTGGCCAGGCCCCTGTTTCAATACTTGGCACAGGGTGGAGATGCTCCAAGGAGTCATCCTAAGAAGGAAACTCACAGTCTTGACACCTGTAAGGACAGGATGAAATAAACTGCTTCTGCCAGTCTTATGTGGCTTCTTTCAATATTTACCCTGAAAGTTCCATGCTACAGAACTGTCCTGAGTTTTGGCTGGGATAGTTACTTCCCTTCCTAGTGGTTGGTCCAGTGCTGTGTTTGCGCTTTAGCCTCGAAACAATGCTGATAACACACCAATAGTTTAGCTGTTGCTCAGCAGCACTTACCCTGATCAAGGGCTTTTCAGTCTCACATTCTGACAGTGAGGAGGGGCACAAGACACCAGGAAGGAGCAGAGATAGGACACCTGACCCAAACTAGCCAAAGGGGTATTCCATACCACAGCATATCATGTCCAGTATATAAACTGGGGGGAGCCACCTAGAGGAGATCGATCGCTGCTTGGGCCCAGCTGGGTATCAGGCAGCTGATGCTGAGCAATTGTATTGAGCATCACATGGGTTTCTTGGGTTTTACTCCTCTCATTCTTGCCTCCACCCTTACTATATTTTACTTTATATTAATTATTAAACTGTTCTTATCCCAACCCCTAGTTTTTACTTTTTTCCAGCTCTTCTCCCCAGCCCACTGGGGGGGTGGGCAGCGAGTCAGTGCCAGCGAGCAGCCTTGTGGTACTTGACAAGAATGGAGAATTAATGCCAATTTCTGCTTCTTACACCAAGTCTGTATAGGCAAGTACAAGGTAAACACAACCCAAAGCTGTTCATTTAAAGTCATGCTAATGTCATTTTCTTCTAGTTTCTTATTTCCTTATTATAACTTCAGTAGATACTTCCAGGACTACAGACACTGCCAAGCATTATTCACTTAGGATCTCAGCTGCCTGCATTTCAGCACTGGAAGAGAACACAGGAACACTTACTCTTCCAGAGGAGGAAAAATGTAGTAATCCAGCTAATGGAAAGACTCAGTTTACCCCTCCTTTGTACCATCAGGAACCACTCCTGCAGAAAGCAAGAGTCCCAAAGTTCTTACAAAACCTGGTACTTTTGTGAGGGATTGTTTACAATACAAATGACAGAGATGTCACAGAAGAAATTCATCTTAAGGCACTGGACAAATATTTTTTACAGGAGGGTACATTCTTAAGAAGGGAATTATCAAGAGACGACAAAAGGATTCTCTTGAATGTTAGGGAAAGGAAGGTCAGACCAAGGGCAGTATTTTTTTTAAAACTTTCTTTTGTTTCTTTTTTAATAGTTAACAAAAACCCACCCCAAGCCAAGTCCCTTTTCCAGAAAGCACAGAACACCAGCCCCTTGAGTGTCATTTCTGAAGGCGGCTCAAGCTAGAAACTTATAGAGAAAATGAGAATTGACTCTTCCTAGAAGTTCTAATCACACACGACCAACTTTCCTGCCCATATGCTGTGAAACCAAGACAACCTGGTTCTCCACCACTTGTGTCACCTCAGCCAGTCCATTTAGAGAGGAAATGAAAGGCTCCAATGCAATAGTGACAGAAAGTCATAAAAAAAAACCAAACTGGTGTCATGGGTTCAGCAGTAGCAGTCATTTTTCTCCTCCTTAGTAGTTGGTGCAGCACTGTGTTTTTAACTTGTGGCCTGAGAACAGCGCTGATAACACCAATGTTTTAGTT
>JANRGW010005072.1:11466-55415 GCA_024733675.1 Psilopsiagon aymara | reverse complement strand
TCAGGAGCCTTCTCTTCTCCAGGCTGCCCCAGCCCCACTCTCTCAGCCTGGCTCCAGAGCAGAGCTGCTCCAGCCCTTGCAGCATCTCCGTGGCCTCCTCTGGACTCGCTCCATCAGCTCCATGTCCCTCTTGTGTTGTTGCCCCAGAGCTGAACGCACGGCTGCAGGGCGGTTCTCATGAGAGAGTTACAGAGGGGGAGAATTCTCTCCCATGATCTGCTACTTGTCCTGGGGCAGTGGAAATAGTACCTTTATAGAGAGGAGCAGAGGGCTGCTGAGAGCGGGCTGATACCCACATGCATGGCAGGAATTCCTTTTCATGTGGTCTGGTGTGATATTAGCACTTCCCAGCTGGATTGTTGGTAGCTTTCTCATCTAGGGGATGGACAAAGAAATGTTCGCCCAGCTCAGTGTGGCTGTATTCTCCAGCCAGCACGATAGAGAATGGGAGCTGGAGATGTCCAGCTGCAGCCGTGTCTCAGTGTCTTTCAGGGCTGATGGAAGGAGATGCTGTAAAGGACCTGCTGTTCCAGCTTTACTTCTTGAACCTGAAGGAGTTTCTAAGTGCTGTTTTGTGTGTAGGGGCACTGATGCTCCCTGACCCTGCATGTGGACACATGGCATTGGCTTTGTGTTGCTGGAGAGGCTGGGCAGAGCAAAAGGGTTCAGTTTCAAAAGAAGGCAAAGGTAGACTGGGGAGGAGAGAAGTAATACTCTGAAATGGATTTGCATGGCGCCAGCCTCGTATCTGAATTGGAGCTGTCAGAGAGAATGAGATCCAGGCTCCGTGCTGTTTTCCAGAGAGAAGCCGTTACGGGGTGATTGCTCTAAGTTCTGGCTCCACCTCTGTGCCCTGGCTCTGCCTGACCTCTGCAAGCAGAAAACAGACAAGATCTGGCATGATCCCTCCTGGGTTCCCACTGGCCTTTCCTGCCTTTCTGTAGGCTCCTACTTACCTTCTTTTGCTTGCTTATTGCTCTTGCCTCCTGAGCATCTCCCAGTGAACTCTTCTCCCCTGGCTTTGTTGGCATCTTTATCCCATGCTTACCTGCCTCCCAGCTCCATCACTTTGCTCTCATTTTCATCCTCAGCCTTTTCTGGCTCCCTCCATTCAGGGTACAGTTGTACTCTTAACATCTATCCAGCAAAGTGAACATGTGTGTGCATATTTGTTTCATATAATACAAGAGTTTGTGTGTGTCTTACACATTTAACTACCTTTGGTTTTTCACATGCACTACCCCATCCTGTGTTCTGGCATTGCCTTCAGGGGACTTCACTGAATCTCTTCCTGTTGGTCCTGTCCTATCGTAGAATCCCAGACTGGTTTGGGTTGGAAAGGACCTTAAAGTTCATCCACTTCCAACCCCCTGCCATGGGCAGGGACACCTCCCACTAAAGCAGGCTGCTCCAAACCTGTCCAACCTGGCCTTGAACATTGCCAAGGATGGGGCAGCCGCAGCTCCTCTGGGCACCCTGTGCATTCTTCCTTACATCTAACCTGAACTTCCCCTGTTTCAGTTTGAACCCATCACCCCTTGTCCTGTCACTACAGTCCCTGATGAAGAATCCTTTCCTGCGGTCTTTACCTGATAAAGAAGCTTGTAAAGCCAGGTCACAGTCTTCTACTCAAGCCCAGTATGGAGCCATGTGTCTCACATATTTCTCATGGTTGTTTCTGGCAGGTTGACCAGGCTGGATCACGGCGCTAAGGATCTGGAGCAAGAATCCAGCCTGATGCATGTGCGTTACAGCCCCACTTCTTGAGGAGAATAAGTGTTTCTCTGAAGGTCCCCCCCTTCAAAGCAGCACGCAGGTAAGGCAGATGGTGCTCTTAATGCTCAGGGCAGGCTGCAATGGACTGAGCAGAGGAATTTCTTCCATTCATTTGGCTCATGATGGGCTTTGTCATCTCTGCCTGCTATGTCTGTTAGGGTGAAACCTTGTATTGTATTTACAGCACAGAGAATATATTTCAGCAAAAATGTACAGATTGCTCATATGGTTGAGATAAATATAGGCTACAAGTGTTGGAGGAATATGCTGAAAAAAGCAAAATGTTACATATGATCTATTAATAAAACAATATATGGACCTCTTGTTCTGAAACAATTTTATATTGAAAATCATCTAAATTTAAACAGAGAAATTTTTAAGAAAAGTGATAAAGAAGCATATGTTGGGGGGAAGTGAGAAATTAATCTGATCATTTAGTTTTCAACTGGGCGAGATGTTTCAGGTCATCCAAAAGTGAAAAGAACCCCAAGCAAACAAAGAGTTCTAATCACTATGACTGGTGGAAATCAGATCTAGAGAAGATGAAGCCATTTAGTTCAAACCCTTAATCCCCTACTAGTATGTAACATCATTCCCAGCAGCGTCTACCAGTCCTGTTCTAAATGATGGGATTTTCCCTAGTCCCCTTGGGATGCTATTGCACAGTCTAATAGAATTAATCTGCTTACTTCTCTTTCAACCCCTGACCACTGCCGATGCAATTAGTAGTAGGCAATGGGAGGATTCTGTTTCCTATGCTGTATTTATGAAAGCTTAGGGCTTTATTGTGTTAAACCAGGCATCAGTTGCAAGCTTGTATGCATAACTGTGGCTTATCTGTCAGGACATATTACAGCCCCATACACGTCTCTGAACTACAGAGTTCTCAGACTTTTCTACAGTCGTAATTGAGGATCTGATAAGGCACAGACTAATGTATTTGAATGCCTGTGAGAAAGCTGGTATGATTGGAAACTAAAGTGAAATGTTGGTTATGCTGGAGACTCTCAGAGGCAATTTACTTCTTTGTTTCTGGAGCATTCTCTGGCCTCATTTTTGGTTTCTCTCTCAGACAGTTTGGTAGGAGCTATGTGAAACAGCTGTTTGCTGCATGTGGTGCTGCTGAAGGTACCGCTGCACCTTTCCATCTGTGAATTTCAAGCTTGTCTTGGATGTCTGCTGGGGTTTACTGTCAAATAGCCAGATGAATATAAGGCCAGATAAATTGGAGCTGGAAATCCATAGCTGATCTAATTAGTCTGTCTCCACTTAACACAAAGTGAAGCTGCCTTCTTCACCCATTTTGCCCCTCAAATTCAGTAAAGCTTTCATAATAAGAATTGTTACTCAGATTTTAAAGCACATGGATTGAGTTTTGACCTCTTTAGACCCGGAGCAGCAGCTGATCTGTAGGAACTCTTGTGTGGACAGTCGGATTCATCCTCTTCCAAAGTGAATTAAATCCATATCCTAATACAGAAAGCAACTGCATTATAATTGCAGTTGGATGTTTGAACGAGGTTGCAATGTAAAGCAGGACCAGGGCTACTGAAAACCTGTGCAGGTACCAGCCTTCCTAATGGACAGTGGCTACCGGCATGAAAGGGGGATCCAGTCCTGTTCCTCCTCCTTCCCAATGAATCCCTGGCTCTACCATGCCATAACTTTTCTGGAGCATTCCCTCAAATAGAAATCTTACATGTAAACTTAGCCACTGGTTCGGTCTTTCATTTTCAAGATAAATGAATCAACCCTATTAAAATCCTGTGTTTGACAGATTAGAAGTTCCTAAATGCTGAAGATAGAGTTGCAAATGTGATATGTGTGAATGGTTGATGTGTTCAGTGAGTCCAGTGCTAATTTGCCCATTGTTTTTAATCAGTTGGAATCCTTTTCCAGCCTGGCACTTGGCTGCTTCATGTGCTTTTGTAGCAGGCTTTAAAGGATGGGGAGGTGGTGACTGAAGCAAGGTGTAATGATCCGTAGCGCTTTAGATCATCTGCAGCTTATGTTTCCTGTCCCTGCATGCCAATCAAGCTTTATTGCAGTGAAAGTGTCAGCAAACCCAAGGCAGACATGTACTGTTCCTCCTCTACGCTTCCCTTCTCCTTCTCCCTGCAAGTTTATCTTGCTGCTGGCTTCTTAAAAGCTCTGCATTAGTTATGGGGGGGGGGTAGGCTGTGAAGTAAAAGGCATGCTTTAAATACAGATGCTGGTGATAGTCCTTTCAAAAGCTGCCTTTCTCAAGCTGGGAGCCATTGACCCCTTTCAGTGCAGCCACAAAGAAATCCAAGAGGAAATGGAGGGTGAGGGCCAGCAGGGAATATATATATAATTTTTTTCCCCCTCAAGTCATCTTCTGACTGCCCCCCCCCCCGCCAGGCTGGCTATTGTTTGAGACTCCACATGGGATACCAGTTCCCATATAAGGAAAATGGCATCATGCTACATTCTTTCTAAAAATTGATTTTTTACAGTTGCCTTTTTCTTTTTTTACCCTTTTCTTCCTTTTTTCCCTCCTTTTTTTTTTTTTTTTTCCTGCCTAAAGTTGTTCTGCTTTTGTGGAAGCTCTGGGCAAAAGTAAAGTGTAGGTATACATTGGTTCTGTGTAAAAGATTTTGCTTTGGCTCCGCTATCACAGTGTAGGTGATTAGGCAAAGCGGGTAGAGCAAATGAGGCTCAGCTACCATGACAGGAGCATTTTTATGCATCTTGAACTCATTAATAATCCTCTTTGCCTTTTGTTTTTTCCTTGCTTAAGAGGTTTCTCAGCCACAGAGGCACAGAGTGCCCTTCTGTGTCCCTTTTCATCCACAATCTGCCATCTATTCAGTCTATGTTCAGTGCTAATGTAAGCAAGCCTGGACTCTTACATGGGGATCTTGCCTTTTGCTCCCAGGGAGTTCCCTACCGAATTTCAAACACCTCTTTTAATGTTAAGAGGTGAAAATCTTTTTCCACCAGAATTTTATGGGTTTTGATAAAACCAGTGCTGTTGAACTGGGGCTTCTATTTCTCCCCAGTGTCTGTAAACATGGTTCATGAAATGGCACTAAATTCTTATTGCACTGCGCTAGGTGAGGACATGGGGCTGCAGAGACTTGAACTTCCTGCTCACAGCCTGTGCTTGGACCATTCCTACTGATGTGCTGAGTAGTATGCTCCAATTTGGGCCACCAGCTTGCTCTGCTCTGCTCTATGACCACTACTGGGGATGATCATAGTCCAATGATGCCCAAAGGCAGCTGAAACATTTGAGCCCATAGGAGCAAATGGCTACATGCAGAAGTATTTTAAAGGCTGAGGTGCTCCTACAGGCAGCATGGGTGCGTCAGAACATGCACCAGCTCAGGGGAAGGGCTGAAAACATCCCTGAGGTTCGGGTTTTGTTTCCTGGTGCAACTGTTCCTTATGATGAACAGAAACTGCCTGCTTTTTGGAAGCAAGTGTGGACTCCAAACAAATCCACTGGGCAAATTGTGCAAGGGAACATGATCATAATAAATAAGGCTGAATTCCCTGACTCCAGAAAGCAGAGGCAGTCTAGAGTAGGAAAAGCATAGGTCTGGGAGCTGGGAACGCAAGCCGGCTCTTGAAGAGGAGCAAGTGAGCACTTGTGCATGTGAACATAACAGTTGGGCACTCTTCCTCTTGTATCCTCTCTTATTGTACAATTATGGGATAGTTTGGGTTGGAAGGGACCTTAAAGCTCATCCAATTCCAACTCCCTGCCATGGACAGGGACACCTTCCACTAGACCAGGTTACTCCAAGCCCCATCCAGCCTGGCCTTGATTCAGTACTGGGATACAGTCCTTGGCACTGTTCCCTGTGGTTGCCATCACTTCTGACTCCCTATGATGCGCTGTTGATTCTCCCTCTGAAAATCTGCTCAACAACTGATAATGTTGCTGACTTCTTAAGAATAAAAGCAGGCAAACCCCAAGAACCTCTTAGAAATAGCAGCAACAAATTTTGGAGTTCATTTACTTCCATCATGTCATAATACTCAATCTGTGTTATGTTGAGGTGTGATTACAGAAGTAGAAAAATGCAAAATACCCTTTTTTTGCAGGAAATTGTTTTATTATTATTATTGTGTACTCAATATATGCTGATTTCTCTTTAAAATGTTGAACGATTGGACAACTTTTAAAGAAGTTGTAATTCTGTGAAAATGCAGTTAGGACTTTTTAAAGGTTCTGTGTTTTTAAAAAAGCCTGGAAATGGAGACTGCGTTGACCAAAGGAAGCAGCTATATTGAGAAAGTTCTATTTTTCTTTCATTTTCCTTTAGACAATGAATTAATTTTTTTAGAGAAGCTGTGCTGCTCTCACATTTCTACAGAGTCTCCATGGGAATCTTCCCCTTATGATAAATTGTGCTTATCCTAAAGATAAAATTGTGGAAGCCTCCTGAGCTTTCCTATGGCAAGGGAATATCCTCACATAGCTTTTTCTGCATAAAAGGTAATTTGGTGCCTCCCAAATGCTGTCTACCATGGTACCAAGGGGAAATACCACTCACAGTAAGTGATGTGGAATGATGTGATACCCCATGTTCTCAGTTCCCAAATTAGCAGTGAAGCAGCTAATAGCTTTTGACATGTTGTTGGATATCTGAGTTAACACTGTACAGATAAATGGGATGTTTCTCCCCCAACAGCTATTGTTTCCCAGGCCTTGTGTTTTGGTTACAGTCTGCTACATTTATAGAATCATAGAATAGTTTGTGTTAGAAGGGACCTTAAAGCTCATCCAGTTCCAACCCCTGCCACATGCAAGGACACCTTCCACTAGAACAGGTTGCTCCAAGCTCCATCCAACCTGTTCTTGATCACTGCCAGGATGGAGCTTCTCTGGAAAACGTGTGCCAGCGCCTCAGCATCCTCACAGGGAAGAATTTTTTTTCCTAATATCTAACCTGTACTTTCCTTGTTTAAGTTTGAACCCATCGCCCCTTATCCTATCATGACAGTCCCTGATGAAGAGTCCCTCTCCAGCATCCTTGTAGGCCCCTTCAAATGCTGGAAGCTGCTCTGAGGTCTCCAATAGCTTCTTTTCTCTGGGCTGAACAGCCCCAGCTTTCTCAGCTTGTCTTCATGCCAGAGGTGCTCCAGTCCCTGATCATCCTCGTGAACTCCTCTGGACTTGCTCCAACAGCTCCATGTCCTTCTTATGCTGGGGAAAACCAGAACTGTTGTCCCAGTAACTGTCATGGCCAATGATGATGTTGTATGCACCTTACAAGTGAAAGATGAGTGTAAAGGCTGAGTGCTGGGTCAGTGGTGCATCCAGAGAGCAGGTAGACCATGTAGACCACACCATTCCCATCTTGCTCCTAGCCCTGCGGAGCACCACTTAGGATCTTTGTTGGGGTAGAAGGAGATTTCAGATCTTAATTCTTGCTGCTGAAGGTGCTGTCAGGTAAATCATCAGGCTTTAAGTGGCTGTTGATGATGTGGGACATGTTTGCTGTTTCTGTTCCTTACGGATCCAGAGGTGACACAAGCAACCATAGGGATCCATGGGAGATGGATTGACCTTCTGAGAGAAATTCCCTCAGAGATTCAGAGTTGGAGCTTCTGAAGTTAACTATGGCACATGTGGGGACTGGTTTTGGCTGTGCACATTTTCCTATGGAGGAGGCAGAAACTTGTGTGACGTGTAAATGACAATGAAGGTGGAGGAAATAAATTGTCATTAGAAATACATCTGTGTCAGTTCCTGTCACTTAATTCTAATGCTACAGTGGTAATTTAGAGCTTTTTCTGACTATATCATGGGAAAAGTGCTTTGTCAAGAGAAAATGGGGTTTACTGAACGTAACAGGGCCGGAAAGCAAAGCTGCCTTTCAGCGCCGTGCTGATCCTCAATGGAGCAGCTGAGATCTGGCATCACTCAGGCATTGAAGGCTTTGCATTGCTTATTTTGAGACCTCCAAGAGTACATTTGCTTTTGATTTGTGAATTTTGGAAAGCACTGAGTGAAGCTGGGGACTTACTTAGCTTAAGAGCTGCTAGCACCATTCTTGCACTGCAGAGATTTCTCAGGAAGCTGATATGTAAGAAGGGTAGATGTGCGTGTATTGAAGCTTTTTTCCTTGGGCTTAAGAGTAAGAGCTGGGATCAGTGAAAGGTGATAACTACTGAAATCAGTACTAAGGATAGTATTACCCTATAAGCACTGAAGTGGGTTTGAAGAGTTTTGCATTCAATTACTAGCTCTATGCTTGGCCTGCTTTCTGACAGTGGGAGGTAGCTTGATTCCCACCTGCCTTTTTCTCCCTGTCTGCATCAGTAAGGTAATTCAGCTGGTAAGTTTTTCTCTTGTTGATAGAGGTATTTGGCGTAGAAACTTTGCATTTATTTTCAGAGAAGCCCGAAGATGAAGAAGTTTTCATTCTGGAGGGTCTATCTTATTTTTTTTTCCCTGCTGCTCCTCATTTCTATTATAAAGCAGCAATAGAGAAGAGAATTTAAAAGGGAAGAAGTAATCTGGAACTTCCTTATCCTCACATGAAAACCTGCCATTTAAGATAAGTATGCTTTTTTTGGATGGCATTCTTGCAATACCTAGATTTGAATTTGCATCTTTCCAGTGCCTAAAGGGGGCCTACAAGAATGCTGGTGAGGGCCTTTTGACAAGGGCATGTAGTGATAGGACAAGGGGGATGGCTTTAAACTGAGACAGAGGAGAAATTTAGCTTAGACATTAGGAGAAAATTCTTCACTATGAGGGTGCTGAGATGCTGGCACAGGGTGCCCAGAGAAGCTGTGACTGCCCCATCCCTGTCAGTGTTCAAGGTCAGGTTGGATGGGGCTTGGAGAAGCCTGCTCTAGTGGAAGGTGCTCCTGCCTGTGGCAGGGGGTTGGAACTGGATGAGTTTAAGGTCCCTTCCAACTAAAACCAGTCTGGAATTCTATGATTTTACATTAGAAAGGAAAAAAGTACCTGAAAACCAGTTGAGTTTTAAATTTGCAGAATATGAAAAAGGTTATTATTACTCTTGAATGCCCTGACCTGAGGTTTCTTGTTTGCATTGCTGTGCCTATTTAGTGCAAAGCCTTGAGAATTCTTGTGCCTACATGTAGGTCAGCTGCTCTACAGGCTTGTGCACAGTGAAGATAATGACAATCTAATGGCTGCTTTGTCCTTTGTAACATGACTTATACTCCTGTGAGCTTCTAATGGATGTGAGCTGCATCCTTGGCAGATGTGACATTTGTTGTCAGAGCTGGCAGATAAGAAACCAGGGACTGAACAGCCTTGGACTTGCTTATGGGGGATGCTCAGGGGTCTCCTTTTTGGCAGGAACTGTGAGGTAGAGATGACACACAGGCAATTTGTGGCCAGTGACATGGGGGATATAATGGCAGTGCTCTGCCTGTATTTTAGCTTCAGTTTCCAGCGTCAGGCGGTCTTGAGCTGAACAGGGGAGTATCTGTAGCTGTTACTTGCCTGAAAAATCAGAGCACAGCATATGAATGAATGAATCAACTTCTCAGCAACATGTGCAAAATCAAATAAATTCCAAAGAAGTATGTTTAAACAACATAAGCATCCATTTTTAATGGTTTGTGGAAGGTTTAGTTTCAAATCCCCCAACACTCACTGATTTTCAGATGGGCTGTAGCACTGGCTGGGAACAGCTTTAACAGACTCAGTCCCTCCTTGTTGCATGGCATGAGCCAGCCCCTGAGCTCAGGAGGATAGAAGGAAGCTTTTCCTGGGAACTGGCTTTCTTTCATTGCTATTTCAAACTGTTTCTGGCACCTTTCCCTGGTGACTCTTGATGACAGGGTATTAGAGTTTATGGCTACCCAAACCACTGGTTTCCCATGTTCTGTGGCAGGGGTGGATATCGGTCTTGGGCATTCCTGCCTACTGCCCCAGTAGCTCTTGCTGATGATAGAGCCTCACAGATACCTAACACAGTACAGCTGGTACATATGTTGAGGCAGAATTTGGCACTGACTCCTCGAACTGACCTAGACCATTTATAACCTTCATGGCTGCAAAGTACATCCAAGAGTACATTTTAAGGAGCCTAAAAATAATATCTTCAATTATAATTTATTTCTCCCACAAGTATTCAGTCAACAAGAAGGAAAAGAATCAGTTTGTCCTTTTCTTTCCCATGCTTATGTGTTCAGCTTTCAGAATGGAGCTATAAGTTTATCGCAAGTTATTGGCCTGTTAGTTGAGTTGGCTTAGTGCGTGGATCACGTTACTGGAAAGTGGGCTCACTTGCCAGAACTGCCTTTGCTTTTCCATTTCCTTTTCCATCTCCCAGTTTTGTACGTTTTCTGGTAGCAGTACTGAAGGCTAAGGTCTAACTGAACTGATTGGAACCAGGAGTTGGCATTCTGCTATTCCATCTCCTTTTGCCAAAAACCAATGTTCAAAATAAAGAACTTTATGTTCAGACTACTTATATGAATAAAGTTTATGGTCATTTAAAATGCTTGAAGATCAGCACAGAAAAGCTTTGATTCTTCTAGTGACTTAGTATGACCACACAGTGGATAAAGTTGACTATATTCAATGTCTTCATCTCAGGAAAAGGAGATAAGTGAGGCTGGCTTTAAAAAAGGGATAATGAAATGGGATTTTTTGGTTGTTTTATTATTTGTTTGGTTTTGGGGGGTTTTTAAAGATATAGTTGGATGAGGCTTGGAGCAACCTGGTCTAATGGAAGGTATCCCTGCCCATGACAGGGGGTTGGAACTGGATGACCTTTAAGGCCTTTCCAACCCAAAGCATTCTGTGATTCTCTGGATGATTCTGTAACAAGAAAACTTCAAACTAGCTAGATGTAAGTGTAAACCTGAATCCAAATGTTTGGAACTAGAAATATAAATCCCTAGGGGTACTCAATTTTTCCAAGTGTTAGGTGTACAAAGCAAAAAGTGCTGCCTTAGCTTCTTGAGATCTTGGTCTTTTCCTACGTGCTTTTTTTGTATTGATCAAGAATAATGGAAATTTGTGAAAAGTGCAGTGATCTGATGTTTCTCCTCCTATGATTAGAAAATCAGCTGTGTGTATCAAGTCTGTGAATCACATTTCTCTACTAGACCATTGTTATGAATGATAGAAATTACACAAGCCTTTATTTTCAAAATCTTCACAGGCACCATAAATCATAAAATCAAGTTGAAACTAAACAAATAGTTTCAGTGAACAGAAGGGTTATATATATATTTGTAAACACCAAAACATTTACTTCCAGATTTCTTAATGCAACACAGTTTTGGTTTAGAAATGCCAAAGCTGATCCTTTCAACATTTAACAATGAAAAACACATTTTCCCATTAAAATGTGATCCAAACACTTTATATAAGAAGGTCTTGGTTTGTTTGATATAAAGCTTTGTTGAGTTAGGAAATGTAAGAAAATAAAGTTTAGTCTTAGACTGCAGAAGAACTTTGGAGAGTTGATGTGAAGAAATACTTCTGTATTGTTTTGTTTCAGAAGCCAAATCTTTCAGCTCAAACTGAAGCAGTTCTTCCCTTCTGTTTTGTTTTAGTTTTGTCACCTGAACAGCAGAATCTGTTGATCTTTCTTTTCTATGTTCCTGCTGATGTTACTGATGCAGGGTAATTTTTCTTGGGTTTTGCTAGTACAAGATTTGTTTGTGCTCCATTGCTGGAAAAGCTGGGGTTTGCTTGGCAGGAAAATGATCATTAGCACATTACCATGGCTTCTGCTGATGGGTTGCTTTTGTCACTTGTAGTTGCAGGTTTTCTGGAGCTTTTCTTGATCCTGTTATCCCATCCATCTCTGAGTTACTGAACGCTCTCAGCTGTAAGTTGAGAAATAAAGTGCTTATAGTCATCATTAAATGTTTTCTTTGCTAATTCTCTTTTATTGTGTCCCAGTAACTTGTAGCTGAGGATTAAAATAACTGCCCTTAGCCCCAGCAGAAGGCTCTGTTTGAAACCTCTGATGGGTATTATTTATATTTTGCTTTTCTTTCCTGTATCCCTCAGATGATGCTTTTCTCCAGTGTGCAGTTTCCTCCTCCCCAACCCAAGTGATGCTATTACTGAGGAATGTTGGATGGATACCACTATACACATAGTGGAGGTGCCCCCAGATCTGGGGTTTGAGCTTGATTTAAAGGGGAG
Organism: Psilopsiagon aymara; assembly: GCA_024733675.1. Taxonomy (NCBI): domain Eukaryota; kingdom Metazoa; phylum Chordata; class Aves; order Psittaciformes; family Psittacidae; genus Psilopsiagon; species Psilopsiagon aymara. The sequence goes on along the minus strand of JANRGW010005072.1, from coordinate 43,510 downwards.
GAGATGCAGGAAGGGATGTTGTTTTTAGTAGGGACACAGGCTATAGTGCTCTGCAGAGCTGTTTTATTGTGCTCATCAGGCAGGGAGGTCTGTGGGCGCAGAGAGGGCTCAGTGAGCTTTTCAACTGTTTCCATGAACTGCTCAGAGCTGCTGTCCCAGGCACGTACTGCATTAATGCTTCTGGAAAAGACATTCTGGGAATAATCAATCAGTGTTGCTCTGGGTTTCTTCTCCATTGGAGCTGCTCTTTTGTGTCTTTCAGTGCTGTTCATTTTGGTTGTAGTTTCTGAATGAGGGATCAATTTATAACAGGCAGAAGAGTTTGGTCTTGCAATGGGCTAAGACTTGTGTCCTGTTTTCTCTAAAGCACTTAAATGGGTGCTTAAAGTTGTAGGTCCTTAAGAAGCCAGTGGTGGTAGGGCTTTGCTGAAGTGTCCTCTGAATGTCTCAGTGTTTTCCTAGATTAGGATCAAGTTGTCCCCTTGGGTCTTTGTTGTCACCTCTGATCTGGAGCACTCCGTATCTCAGAAAGGACCTTCATGCTTTAGCATTACCCAAGTGTGTGCTTCTTTCCACATCTTCTTTCCTCTGCCTCCAGACTGTTGGATGCAATTCAGCCTTGCCACAGGCAACTGCTTGTTGTCTTCTTGCTTTTACTGAGGCAATGTTGCAAAGGGCTTTTGCACAAAGGGCATATTGGAGCTGTAAAGGAGATTTATGTGAACAAGACAGTCATCACATGTGCAAGATTTCTTGGAGGGGGATAGCTGGTTTGATGAAAAAGATAAAGAGAACTTTGCCTTCCCTCTGAGTGAATTGGTGGGCAAACTGGGATTGAAATCCAGAAGTATCTGGAATCCAGGTCTCAGGCAATCCCTTCTGATGTTCCTTGCCATTGCTCACAAAGGAGCAAAGGACTGTACTTACTTTTCTCTGGGGTTCAACTGGAGTTGACACTATATTCCAGGTAGGCAGTTCTTTACCTCCCTTAATGAGTAACTTTATACTGTGATGTCTCCTACAATAACAGCTGTCACTACTGGAAGGAAAAGAAGCTATCAGCCAAAGCTGCATAAATTGTTATGAGACAAGGGAAGGCACAGGCAGGGAGCTGAGATTGTGGCAGGAGCCATGAGAATCCCCAAACTCCAAAGAGTGCTCCTGGTTTTAGCATTTCATAGAATCATGGAATGGTTTAGGGTTGAACAGGACCTTAAAGATCATCTAGTAATTTCATGCACCCCTAAGCAGTGTTTAACATTTCTAGCTATGGTAAATAAAAGCAAGTGTCCTAACTGGACAGCATATTGGCACTGTGAGGAAGGTCATGTTTGCTGTATAGTGTTGTGTCATTAATGATGTTCACGGCTGAGATCCTCAAATGCTGACACAGCATTGAGTAAGGTGGAAAAGGGCCATTGTGACCTCTTTTTTTCTTACTGGACACAGGGTTTCTTGGAATTAAGTCTGGTTTCAGTCAGAGCACCTTAATGCAGCAATTTGCCATACATTTCTTTATTAATGATGCTTCTTCTCTGTATATCCGCAATTATATGATGTCCATATGGCAGTTCCAACAATTGTTTGGGAGGCAGCTGAATGCTACAGCAGCTCTATGAGCATCCTTCCAGCTCTCCGTTAAATAACTTCATCCTCTCTAATTTGTCTTTTGGATGCCAGTGACCTGGAGCTCGCCTGTGAATTGAAGATGCTCACTGACCAAGTTTGTGTGGTTTTTAGCTCTTGTCCATAGCATTCTTAGTTCATGGTGTTCTTTGGTCTTTCCTTAAACGCTGAACCTGTGCCAAAATAAGGCTATCCCAACTTCTGTCAACATCAGCAGTACAGGGGAGTAGAGTAGAACAGAGCACGGGAATAAACCTGCCTAAAGCACCATGAAGGAAATCTGGATATGATGAAGTTAGTGGTAATGCTCCTACTCACTTCCCTAGCACTATAAGTTTTTTCCCCTTGTGAATGTAAGGATTGATGGGTTGTTTGTTCTCATCTGACCTTTTCTTCCACAGACCATGGGAAGCCTGGGGATGTGTCTGCATATCCATGAATCATGGCATCAGTAGGTTTTGCTTGGCCAAATCACAGCTCTAGGAATTGAGACTGTTACCTGCAGTGGCTAGTAAATGTGGAGAGTTCCTGCAATAGGAGGAGGTGGACCTAGGGGAGGGCGTACATAACACTGAGAAATAAAAGAGAAAGTCACAGTAAGCTTGTGGACTGTCCCAGGCACCTTCTCAATAGGGAAAGTAGCCCCAGGGAAACCTGGGAATGTGTTTTCATTGTCAGGAGGTAGCTGCAGATCTTGCTTTGCTCTCTGTCTTTATTTCACCATCGGAAAAGCTCCTTCCCTCTGCACTCTGTGAAGGCCGAGGGCATACCTGCCCCAGCTGGTCCTCCTGTGCACTGCAGAGGTTTGCAGAGCCTCAGCAATGCCCGTTGCCTGGATACAGGGCAGCCCTACATCCTCACTCACCATTCAGCTTATGGAAGCAGGGGGCTGCTGGGGGAGAGGTGTGGAATTAAGCATCCCCAGATGCAGGAGCATTGAGTCCATCTGATGGAGCTTGTGAGCTCAGAGTTTCCTTTTTGCCATCATTATTATTATTTATCATTATTATTGATAGGAGCAAAGTGCAATCCAGCTGCTCAGTGCAGAGATCTGAGGGCTCCTGCCGGGTGAAGCGCTTCGTGCCACTTAGAAAACCAGCCATTGTGCTGTCTCTTGAATAAGCATTTTATTTCACATGCTTGTTTGCAGCCTCCTGCTGTTGCTCACACTACAACTGCTGACAAGTAGCCTTCCTGGCAACATGGCATCAGAGGCTGTGAGCTGCTGAGGCCCTGGGAGAACAATATGAAGAAGACAGAGATTGTTGAATATTTAAAGTATTTCCTCTTAAACATGAAAATGCTTTTTGTGCTTAGTACACATCACTGCTTGGTGACGGTGATTGGCCAAGTCATGCATTATTCCTGTGTTCAGGCAGGACTATGCAAACTGCACTGCACTCCTTGACTCACCATTAGCAGAATGCCCTGTTCTATAGCACATCTGTGAACTTTACTAACTAGGATCAGTCAAAAATCATTTTTTAGCTCAATTACTTCAAATTTGGACCAGTTCATGTTGTAATAATATGTTTTTTTCCGCGTATGTCTACAAAATATTGTGCAGTTTCAAATAGCACTTGGGATCAGTATAAGTGAGCATTAGTAAAGTAATAGTAATTAACCTTTTGTTTGCGATAGTATGCAACATCTCCAATAATGAACCAGGGTCCTCTTACTTGAAGCACTGTAAATGTGTGTGATAGAAGTAGTATCTGATCTATGAACATGTATATTTAACTTTAATTTAAGATGAGAAAGCAAATCAGTATAATGCAGTGGAAGGGGGAATGAACACCTAAGCAAGGCCACATTGAAGTTGATGACTTTTCTAGGACCATCTTAGGCACTGGATTTGGTCTTAGACAGGTTCCATGTTGGGCTTCTAAAAACACAATTCTCATATTCTCTGTGGCATGGAGTTGAGCAACAGACAAAGTTTGTTCTACGTTGGCTCATCTTCATTGCTGAAGGAGGACAGCACCTAACTTTGAGAAACAAAGCTGTTGGAAGACTGAAAACATGGAGGGTTTCAAGACAGACAGGAGGAGATCAGGAAACTTGGAGCAATTTTTCCTAGGTCTTTAGAAAATATTTGTGAAGGCATTTGCATCTCTGCAAAATGAGGGCAAAGAGGTTGATGACACAAGTGTATTGTTCTGACGTTGTAGTTCCCACTTTATATCTTTATTTACACATGCATGAAGAATGGCAGAGGATGAAAGATACAGCTCACTGAGACTCCTTGTGAGAGGTGACTGTTGAAAGGCTGGGCTGAAGGTTAGCATCTCCTTTGTCTTGGCTCTGTGTGTGTATGTGTATGAATATACATATCTGCATACATATATATGTATGAAAATATGCACACAAAGCCACTGATTGTCAGCAAATAACACTATTCACAGAAGCTTAGTACCTCCTGTAAGCAGAAAAGACAAGCCCTTCTCTCTCCTGCTGACAGCAAAGTTAGACATGAAATTGCTGTAGACTGCTACTGGGATTTTGTCATCCAAATAGTTTATTGCTCTCTTTCTGTCTTCATAAATAAATCTGTGAATTCTTTTACCAGTTCGTTTATGTAGATAAACCAAGTACATGCTACTTAAGGGTATCAACAAATATCTTACTCAGTTTTTAGTGTTGGTATACCTCTGACCTGTTGGATTAAGCACTTCCCACCTTATCATTTTTCCTGTTTGAAAGTAAAAGCACACCCGCTTATCTTCCCTGATTTATTTGTTTTCTTCTTTACATAGACAGTAGGCAAAAGGGCTGCATAATTTCCGGATGCAAGAATGGGTGGGAGGAATGAGAGTGCACTCTGGTTCCTGCTGAAGTGTAGAGTAACATATACGGAGGACCATATGAGCAGGAAGGAGCTTTAAAAGACGATGACCAGAATGGAGGTTGAGTTTCTTACCTCTCTTGACAGATCTGCGTGAATGACAAGGTGGCACTGAACATCAGCTTTATTGGGAGTAAAGAATCACCACTACTCAACTACCTCTTTACTGGGAAGTAAAATAACAGCTCACAACATATAGGAGGACAGATAGCTATGGAACTGCACCATATTCTGAGTGAAAAAAACTGTTTGAAAGAGTTCTACATCAAATTAGCTGTGGCACATCACCTCCTGACAGGAATTGAATTGGACATATGCAGTATTAAAGGTTTTGTTTGCGTATTTGAGAGGCATATTTCCACAGCACATACAACAGCTAGATCCAAAGTCTGTAAAGATCTTGAAGTCTAGTCTCAGTTCTTTGGTTAGTGAATCTGCAGGTACTGTACTTGCTGAGGAGTTTAGCAGTGTGTTGAGCTTCAAATCCTTTGGGAAACTAAAAATACAGAACAGCCCAAAAAGCAGCACCAAAAGAGTGTAACTGTTTTTATAAGGTTAAACAATTAACCCCTCTTTCTAGAGTCAGTGCCATTCAAACTCCAAAACTTGAACTAATGAAAGAGAAATGGTGCCAGATTAGTGGCTCAGATGTCCCTCCATCTCTGGGACATCAAAGACGTGCAAGCCTTCATTTTCTGTGGCTTTACTGAAAATGCTCTTATCCTTCTGGGTGATGGGGGAAGGGAGTTGGGTTAATTGCATTAAGCTTTTAAAATGAACATTGACAGTGTATCAGCCTACCAGAACCTAACCCACCCTCAAATTAGAGGAAAATAATTAGGATTGAATGCTAAATTTAAATATAACTGTATTTTACAGGAGTGTTTGTATAAAGAAGAGCCAGCAAAAGGAATCTTGCTCCTGAGGATCACCAGGAAAAAGCCTCCTTACATATTATGACCACATAGCAGCCAACTCCAGGGATGAGCTGCTAGAAGTGACATATCTGATTTATTGCCCACTGCAGCTTTGAGAATGCAGGCTGAAGTATCTGTTATGGTTAGGATGATTATAATGGGGTTTATTTTGTTTTAGAAAAAGAAAATAAATAGGTTTTTTTGTGGCTTTTGGATGTGGATGACTTCTGTGGTTACTCTTGGTTCTTAAGCAATGCGAGTGGGAGCTGCTTGGTGTCACTTGCTCTTTCCTTGCAAAGGGAGCTGAGGCTAGTCAGTGGAAGGAGAGCCCCAACACTTGCCCTGTTGCAGGACTGTTACCCTGGTGGGAATTTCTGAGCAGGTAGAGAGGATCCATGCTCACTGAAGTTTTCTGCTGTTCCTGGTGTATCAGTGGCTCTGCAGCTGGTTTTTATTCTGCCTTTTAGAAACAGATATGTCAGTGCATTGTAGTTGGAGAGTATCTCTCAGTGTCCAGTTGGAGCACTTTGTGGAAGGTGCTAAGATATAGCTAGGTGATTGTTTTATATACTATTCACTCCAGGACTATGTTTCACTCTTCCCAAAAAGCTTCCCAACCTATACACAATGGAATTGCAAGTGGCCTTTTGAGTAGAGGCATAAGCAAGCCACTAATGCCTTTCACTGAAAACCGTTTCTTTTCAGACTTGAAAGAGTAGGAACTTTAACCTGTGTAAAACACTCCATTGTCTGTAAGTTAGGGTTGTGCAGAAAAGATGTGTTCTATTTCATCTATCTCATGAAGCAGATGTTAGGTTTTGAAACTACAGGGAGATTCTCTTCTGTTATGGTCCAAAGTGTGAGCCTTGCTATAGTTTTAAGTAAAGAAACAAATCATATTGATCTGTACCACTACAAGATGCCTTCTCCAAGTAGCAGTCAGGTTACTGGTGTTCCCTGGTGAGAACTGGGAAGACCAGCAATGTTAGTCTGAATCTTCTATGTCCTACCTTAGTGCCACAACCACATTCCTGACTACTTGATGCTTTCTCTCTTTTTTGATGAAAAGTTCCATTCTGGATTCCCAGAAATATATCAAAATGCCTGGGTTTGAGTCTTAAAACGAAATGAAACATCAATTCTCCCCAAACTGGAAGAAATTCTCAGCTGATGGATTCATCAGGAAGATGCAATAAACTGTCAGGAAGTCCCTGATATTCCATCATGCAAAATGATAGCAAATAGATGAATAGTCCCCCCCCAGCCTCAACACCACTAGAAATGCTGTCCAGACAGTTGCATTTGAAGAAGGTTAGAGTTGTATTTTGTGTAATATCAGAAACAAAGCACCTTCTTGTACATCAGTAGTTCATATATCGGCAGACCTAGATAAGATTCCACTGTGCAAAATCCCACTTGCACACAGGTAGTACTGGAAGGCAGTCCCTTTGTAGCTAAATAGAAAAGTAAAGCTTTAAAGGTGAGCTGGGCAGCAGAATACAAAAAGAGATTTCAGGAAGGTACAAAATACACCTCAGAGATCATGTTTTCAGCTCCTGGCTAAGCTGTCTTATAAAGAATTTGCAGATCAAACCTTTTCCTGTCTTTTCTGTTTGTGCTGAGGAAGAAAAACAGGGAAAGCAAATTCCTTCACACAAGATCCATCTCTTTATGCCACCTATATTGCCAACATAGGTTTGTGTTGTGCACAGCCCTGAGTAAAATTAGCTGGCTGTGCAGCAGAACCTGGGAACTTCATTGCTGTGTCTACTAATAATGAAGAAAAGATGAACTATAAACTGTCTGTTCTTGGCTGATCCCCTCCTGCTCTCTATTTTAATATCCTTGTCAGCCTGCTGGCAAGATATTGAAGCAGCACCAGTCATCCAGTTATAATAAGGAGTAGCCAGAAGTTTCAACTCAGATTTCCTTGAACACTTACTGGACACTCATTCCAATTCCTATAAAAATGTCTGGGCAACTCATTGCTTAGTGTTTCACCTCATTTTGTAGCGACTTTACAACACCCTGATTTTGAAATGTAATTTTACAAGCATTACTTTTGCTGACTGTATTTTCTTGTTCATTGTGCATTTTTGAATGCCAAAAGTATGAGCAGGGTAGAGAGGGGACCGGTATTGTGATGAGTAATACAGAGTTCTGGTTATTCATGGTTCTGCTGCTGTTAAATGTTCCCGCTGCTTCAGGTGATTGTAAAAAATAGTATATCATAGATATCAAATCATAGAATTATAGAATGGGAAGGGTTGGAAAGGACCATAAAGATCACCCAGTTCCAACCCCCCTGTCACAGGCAGGGACACCTTCTACCAGGTTATATTCAACATATAATCAAAATGGGAAGAAATGTTCTGTGTTGGGTCAGATTGACTATAGCTAAAATCTCTGCTGGTCCTATAGCTCTGGGAAAGAATGTTCTATTTTCTGAAGAAAGCTGTATGAATACAAAAAAGTACCTCTGGTAAATCAAACCTGAGCAAGAAAAGGATTTTCCCCTATAGACACTTCCATCTTTCATGAAGTTGTGGGGTCCCCGGATCCAGCTTCAATGAGAGACATAGATGTGTCTTCAGTAGAGTCTAGGTGGAACGTGGAGGCAGAAGAGGAAGAGTATGATGTGGGGCTGGAGTGCCACAAAACAACAGGAGGGTGCCCAGAGCAGGGCCCACCCTGGGAGCTGTGTGTGATTGAAAGGGACTGAGAAGAAGGGAATGGCAAAGGGGTTCGTTTGTTAGGTGGATAGCTGGCTCTGTCCCCTTTGCAGCCAGCCAGCACACCTCATATCCGTGCTGTCTATGCTTCCTGAAGAGTAAACTCCCCATGCTTCCCCCATAAATTTGTAAGGGAGAAGGGGAGGTGGGCAAAATGATTTGTTGAAAATCGTATTTTGAGTGGAGCTGTATTAGGAAGCCTGCGTGCCTGATAAAAATACCCACCCTCAACACGATGAAAACTAAATCCCACTGAGCCTTCAGCATCCTGCCTGAGTCACTAATTCCCCAAGGCAAAAAACAAAGTAAGCAAAAAAAGTTTGTTTGCACACAGCAAAGCCAAATCACGTCCTGTTCTGATTTACAATGAGCCCTGAGAGACTCCTCTTCTTCAATATAACATGGTTACATTATATATGTCTTCTTTAATATAATGTGGGGCCAGTGTAGGTGAGTTGACAAATACATAAAGCGATCTTTTTTCTCTCATTCTTTAGAGAAAACACCTATTAATTTTGGTGGAACTCATGCCTGCATGTGTTTTGTGACTGGAGCTGCCAGCAAGTAGTATGAGGACCAGCAGCTGCTAGCACTGGGGCACAGGGAGGGTTTAGATGTGAGTCAGATTTTCCACAAGCGCAGCTCCTCATCTGGCTTCAACAGCCAGGACCAGAAAGACTTTGTCCTACTCCTTCCTCCCTGTCTGGCTGCCCACACAGGCTCTCTCCATTACCCCTCTTCTGGTGCTTTTTGCCCCTTTGTGATGGGGGTCAAGGCTTCAGCATCATAAGCTTTCTACAGATAATATCCGCAGCTCATGGGGGAAGCAGCAGAGCACTCCTCTGGTTCCCTGAGGCTTTATAAATACTTTCTCAATGAAAGGCAGTTTATAAATCTACTCAGCTCCAGATCTGCGTGAGTTTGATGGAAATTCTCTACTTATGATGGGATAAGAGAGTGGAGAGTGAGACTTTGTGCTAGCAAATGACCCCTGGCTGAAAGCAGACTGTTAATGCTTTTAAATGAACTACTGCTGCAGAGCTCAGGGCTCAAACCCAGAAGCACAATAGAAGGTGCATTATTATTCCTGTTCTGATTATGTCAGATAATTTTGCTGTTCCCATTTACAAATTTAATGGTTTGTTAATAACATCTGATTTGAGAACATAGAATAGTCTATCAACTAAGGATGGCATGATGGCATTAATAAGGGTAATTGGGGTTGTTGCTATAATCTTGTTTGCTCTATGGTTTGTTAATTGAAAATTACTTATCTTAGTATATGATAGAAACATAAATGTGGTTCCTCTGTGAAGCCGGGGCATCTTGAAGGAAAATAGGATGTGTCAGTGTGCACTGTTTATACATTGATAGGGTATCTGTACAGTAGTGAACCAGTCTCATCCATATCAGGTAATGTGTTTATATGCTGTGTTAAAAGCAGCATTGCTGTTACTTATGGCTCTGTGCGTCTTTTGTTGCAAAATCTGGTGTTTTAAGACTGTCTGGGATACGTGTGGTTGATGAGAGATCCGTTATGTAGGAAGGAAATGGAAATGAGACAGACAGGCTGCTGAGCGTTTAACCCTGGAGAAGAAACTTGGCATTTCATCTTCTAGCAGCATTTGCCCGTAACTACTATTAACATTAATTATGGAGATGCTTATGTGAACACCCTGTTAGCCCTAATTAGAGTTAATGGAAGATACGTGTGGATGTTAACAGGACAAGAGACAACCAAGCTTCCATTTCTAAGGTTAAATATTCAGTAGCTCCCTCTTAGACATCTCCAGCATCCTATAATCATGCAGTCAGATTTCTGCAAAAGCAGAACAGTTTCTTCTGCCTTTTTTAATATATTTTCCTCTTTTTTTTCCTCCCAATTACGGCCACCTTTCAGTATTTTTGCTTGAATTAAAGAGCAAATAACATGGCAGTGACCTCAGCTATCTTTACTAATGTAATTACACTACCTCTTCTCTATACATAGTGCACTTCAGACTTTATTAGCAAACCATTTGCTGTCCCTTTTACTGTCCTTTTAATGAATGCTACTAGATACACTGAAGAGGAGCTCTAAGGACTTGGCTTTGTGCTGAACAGAGACCCTGCGATAAAGAGCTCAGGGATGGAGCTCTTGAGTAGGTCATGTATTATCCGAGAACTGTAAAGTTCCTACCTCTGTGCTATTCTCTGAAGTTGTAAAGACAAAAAAGACTACTTCTTGCTTGCACTCTGCTTTCAGTGGTTTGAAACCAGCATCACTTAAGAATTGAGGCTGTAAAACGTACACGTTTTCTCTTTATCCTGCTGCTGTGTATGACAGCATGTCTCTGCTGCTCACCTCTGCCCGGGTGAGCATCTTATGATGAAAAGATGAAAATCACTGGCACAGGTCAGTGTCCTCATGGAAAGCGTCTTTTAAGGACTGACTTGTAAACTTGTTACCCTTCCCAAAAGCCTTGAGTCTGCCTTAAGTGGTGTCACGTACTCCTCAGGGAAGGATGTGCTCCCTTGTGATCGACAGACATACACGATGATTTTGGATGTTGTGTTGGGGAAAAAGTGCATTATTTTTCCCCCAGATGATGTGTTACATAGTTATAGAGTGAGGTGTTCATCTGATCATCTCTTACTACTACCCTAGTACAGCACAGAGTCCCTTTGAATAGTGCCTAGTTGCATCTTGCAACCTCTAGCACCTAGGTCATAGAATCATAGAATAGATAGAGTTGGAAAGGACCTTAAAATCATCTAGTTCCAATCCCCCTGCCATGGGCAGGGACACCTGGCACTAAATCATGTCACCCCAGATTCCATCCAACCTGACCTTGAACACTGCCAGGGATGGAACTTTCACAGCTTTATTGGATAACCCATTCCAGTGACTCACCACCCTCACAGTGAAGAATTTCTTCCTTTTAGCTAACCTGACCTTCCTCTGCTTCACTTTAAGCCCATCACCCATTGTCTTATTGCTACAGTCCCTAATGAAGAGTCCCTCCCCAGAATCCTCATTGTCTGGGTCCCAGGTCTTCCTTGTCTGGAGCCACAGGACTGATGTTATCCCAGCTTTCCAGATGCAGTGGCTTTCTCCTTTTTCCCAAAGCAATTCCAAGTGTAAGAACATTCATGCTTGGCCCAGTCTGGCATGGGCCCATTTGCAGACACTTGCTGGCTGAGGTGCCTATCATGGGCACACACAGAGAGGACTCTGGGGATGGGGCAATGTACCTGTAAAGTTTGGTGGGGACGTCTGCTCACATTTACCCAGAGGATGAACTGGGAGAAGGTTGGTAGATTTTTATTTAACATTTATTAGTTTATTTTCCTGATGTTTCTGTGTATTTTTCCAATTGTGTTATTACAGATGCCTGGTTTATTTTGTGGTTGTCACCAGATCTGTTCAGTTTTGTAATTAATAGTACTTTCTTGATTTAATGTGTAAAGTAATGCTTTCACAGGTCAGCCCTACATGGACCTTTTTTCCTTTTCTTTCTGTTTTTGTTTGCTAATTGTTGTGTATTTTTTTATGGCCATGTAAAGCTTAAAGTGCCTCTATTTGAACTGGTGGAACAAGAAGGCTTTTAATGGTATTTTGCTCTGGGATTTGGAGTAAGCTCTATTGGTTTGAGAGCCCCTGCTGGATGTTGTTTCAAGTGGACAGATGCTAAGAAACCTTGCTCTAAGCTATGCAGGTTTGCACTGGCACAGGTTGGCCAGAGAAACTGTGGTTGCCCCATCCCTGGCAGTGTTCAAGGCCAGGCTGGACAGGGCTTGGAGCAACCTGCTCTAGTGGAAGGTGTCCTTGACCACGGCAGGGGTTGGGACTGGATGAACTTTAAGGTCCCTTCCAACACAAACCATTCCATGATTAATGTAGCTCTTACCTGCATAGTTAAAAGCAGCAAAATCCCATGCTGCAATATGGCTCACTCCAGTTTATGGTAAAGAACACATTTTTCTGGTGTATCTACATTTTGATCTGTTACCAAAAAAGAATAGTTACATCATGTTTAAAAAGGAAAAAGCCCCCACATTTTATAAGACTAAATTGCTCACTAAGCCTTCAAGCACAGTAGGAAAGAAACTGAAGATGCAAAGGGAACACCGTCACGACTTCTCATTTTTATTTCAGCTAGGAAAACGTCGGCCTTGCTTGGAGCAGAAGGTGCCTCTCTGATGAGGCCATGGTCTGGTTCTGTGGCTGGGAAAATGAAACACAGTCTGACCCAAGACATTGTCAAACCCACCGAGGTTAAGCACCCTTTGCCCCAGGCAAAATCCCTTGTTTTCACAAGCCACTACAGCTAGGCTGTAAAAGGGAGTTCTCCAAGGGAAGCTAAGGTAATAACCACAGTGGTAACTTAAAGCTGCCTTCATGAACTAAATCCTACATTTTTTTGTGTCAAAATCAGCAGCGGATGTGTGAAGCAAATTTCTCCCTATCTTGCCTATGAGTTGCATAAATGCAGATATTCAAAGTCTGCAGCAAAACCCTTGCACATTGACGCCTTAATTAAAATTAGTTTGTTTTGTAGGTTAAGTGCTGCTACTACATCCTCCAGCATAATAGTTCTTTCCGTGTGAAATGCTTGGATGAGTTCTGACATTAGAAATATATCCTGAGTTGGATTTTTTTTCCCAAAAAATTTCTAAGTCAACCAATAGTCCAGTTGAAGGGACTAATGTCAGAATCACTGAGCCAATAGCAGAGATTTAAGTAGTGAGAAAGTCATTATGCTGTGTATTTGGTATAGGCTTAGCATTATTACATTGATTTATAGAAATGAATTCCCTCAGTCAGTACTGATAGATTATGTAGTTATCTGGTCACCTCTGACTTGCCTTCCTTACCAGGAGGATATCCTGACTATTACTCCACAATGCTTTGGAGTCACCTAATTCATTGGTAGTCTTCCCAGGATAGCAGGGAAAGCAACAGATAAGTATTAGCTGAGAGATCCGAGTGGTTTTGCCCCAGGATAGCGGAAAGGAGATGTCATCTCACCAAAAACGAATTTCAGGAGCTGGTACTTCATACAGGATATGTAGAGTGTTTAAAGGGGGTTTGCTTGGCATGCGCTTTAATTCTTTCTTTCATTCATTTTGCCTCACAGATTTGTTTGGATGCTTTTGAGTGAAATCAGATTTGCTTAAATGACAACTCACCATCAAAAATGAGATGACAAAATAGATGATTGTGGTTTACAATATATGGTTCAATTACCAGTATCAAGACAGTACACTGCAGACAAGGGGGGGAGTTAAGAAATAGAAGATAAAACACAGCCTCTCAATCAAAATTTGAAGCAGTGGAGTTGATGAGGAAGTGAAATACCAGCCCCTGCTTGGGGAAAGCCTGCTCATCGAGTGTACTTGCCCTTCTAGGGTCGTCCTTCCTTCAAAGCCTTCTTCAAAGGGCTGGAAGAGGAAAACTTGCCTCTCAATAAGATGCGCTCAGCTTCAGTGAGTAGCAGCATTTAAATAGCAAAACTGGCCAAGGACAGAGCTAAAGCTATTCTGATGGGTTTTACAGGATGGACCAGCATCATCACTGCTTTCTGTTGGGAGTGTGCAGGCTCAGAAGAGGAGTGCAGCCCATTAAAATGGTAGATCCCTCTTGTATTTCTCTGTGCATCTCCTGTACCACATAGTCCATCTCATCAGAGTCAAGCTACACTTGCATCTAGGGCACCTGGGCACACAACTTGAAAGGATGGAGGTTAAATACAGGCCTTGAGCAGCAGAAGGCTGCTGCCAATAAGCAGGTATGGGAATATTGGAAGGCTGATTTAAATGAATGCACCATATGTCCAGATTAATGTGCTTCAGCCAAAAGATGTAAGAATAAAGCTGGTTTCCAAGAGCTGCAAACAGATAGAAGGTTTGCAGTGCAGCTTTTCTGCTTTGGGTATCAGATAATTGGATCGAACTCCTGATCGAGTCTGTGCTGACTGGAAAACCATTTATCTTGAGCTGCTTGTGAGGGAGCATCTGTAAACCTTGCTTTTTCTAAAAGAAAGCTTTTATTAGGATCCAGAGCAGCCAGAATATTGATCCTTGATGCCAAATGGCTCTGCTGACCTGGAAGAGCTAGTTGACACTATTGTCAATGTGGAACAGTGGGGAGGGTGGTGTGGGCAGTTGTGCTGAAGGCGAAGTTTCAAAACATGTTGGGTCTGCAATAGCTCCCAGCTCCTAAGGAGAATGCCCTTAGCCTCCAATACAAAAACACCTCTAGTGCAACCTCTGTACTGACCCCGTAATACTGGGGTAAGGAACCTCAAGTGTGCCATGGGTGGTGTCTGCTTTCAGGGTGAAATTGTTTGCTGTGTCTCTCTTCCTATCAATAGATCATTGGTTTGGGATTGTCCTAATGAGAAGATGTGAACCTGTAGAGGAAATTTAAGATCATGCAGTTCCACCTCCCTGCCATGAGCAGGGACACCTTCCACTAGAGCAAGTTGCTCCAAGCCCTGTCCAGCCTGGCCTTGAACACTGCCAGGGATGGAGCATTCACAACTTCCACTGTTCCAGCGCCTCACTACTCCCACAATGCAGAATTTGTTCCTTATATCTAACATGAATTTCCCTGTTTAAGTTTGATTGCAGGGGTTGTCTTTGTGCGTGCTGCAGGAATGCACGTTTGGAGATATCAGTTCTAGATGGTTTTGACTGCATCACTGCAGGCAAAGTTGGAGTACAAACCATCTAACTTATTTCTTTCCCAATGCCACCATCCCCAGGCTGTGTGACGCATATGTATAACCCCACATGTGGTTTTGTACCTGCACATTTTCAAATGATACTGGCAGGCAGTAAAAATGCTTCATTTCATCTGAAAATGGCTATAGTTTGAATACTGTCTTTCTGGGTGCTCTGTTTCTGAACTGCTTTCAGCCTGGCACTATCGTAGGATATTAAATGCAATCTCTTAGATTCTGTGGGTGGCAGATGAGTGTTGGTATTAATTATATTAAATATGGTCATTATGGCGACAAGACTGACATACCAACTTGAAATAACTTGCCAGAGAGTTTCAGTGGGAGACATTAGGAAGTCAGGAGCTATAAAGTAGTCTGAGCACCAGACAGAGGACCACAGAAGCTGCCCAGAACATTTGCTGGGTATCCTGGATCAAAGCCACATCAGCTTCATAAAGGACACAGAACTTCATAAAGAGCTTTCAGTCAGTAATATGGAAAGCAATCTAAGGCTTAAGTGGCATTAATGTTCTGAGGCAGGTGGTTTGTGTATCATCAGACATGCAGAATGGTGACCACAAAACTTGTTTTGAAGTTTGTCATGAAATTTATTGTCAGATGCATTTGCACACCGGGACTCCACAGGGCTTTTAGAATGCTGCTTCTCCCACTGCTGACAGCAGTGATGGGAGAAGAGGCTGTTAAATGCTGTGTTACTTGAGGCAACTTTTCTTGCTCTTGATGCAGAGCTCTGCAGCCTAAATGGTAGAATGCCCTGGATGGGCTCTCTCTCCATGCTGGGAATACCTAGAACATCCTGTTGTTCCCTGTTTTATGTAAACCTGGTTGGTTTAGTTGTTTGCCCCACAAAGCTGGTTTTGATACTGTCAAAATACATGTGATTTAGCTGAAAGGCAGCACTGCTTTCAAATTCCGTGCTGGTCAAGAAAAGAGACATAGCAAAGGCAGGGGTATAGTGACCTTCACATTGAAAACTAGTGTAATTCTGCAGTCAGAATTTGGCCTAGCTGTGGCTTGGTGGAGGTGAGCCTGTGGAGATTTGATTTTATCACTATGTTCTATTGTCCTCCCTGAAAGGGCTGCCTAGACTTTGGAATTGCCAGATTGGGTCAGACTGATCTTTTGTGTGTGAAGAACAAGGTTTTTGCACTGTTTAAAGGCCATGTTTGCTACTCGTGCCTTCATCATTCACTCATACACTTGGAATTATCCCAGCCTCCCTGATCTGAATTAGAAGAGCGTTTGTGTCTTCATTTTCTAACTCCTGACTTTTATCAGGTGAAATATTGGTGAAGGCAGAATAAAAGAAAATTCATCAGCACCCAGAGTGTTTCCATGGTTAAATCTGTGGTCTCTGTGTTGAAAGAGTCCTTATGATGCCCTGTCAGTGCATGCCAATTCTTACTTCTGTGTATGATTGATGGTGCTTCAGGTTTTGCCCCAGGCTATACCCAGTCTGCTTGCAATCGATGCTGGTAGTGAAGTTTCCAGGGCTGCCATTATGTGTTATTTAGATTACAATAGCTCTAAAACCCTGCACCACTTCACAAGAGATACAGTCCTTTCCCCCCCTCCAAAGCTCACAAACCTTAAAACAAAGCCTGCCTGGGGAGACTCTTTGGCACTGTATTAAATACCCTTGCTGAGAAATGGTTTCTTACAATTATGGCCTTCCTAATAGGCACCACGGGTAGTATCAACACAAAGCTATCTGTGTTACATGGCTTGACCTGCTTTAACCTCAGCCAGTCTCCTGGAGATGTGGAAAATGCCTGTTCCATACAAAGGTCTGGCCTTTCAGGCAAAGCAGAAAGGATTTGTTTAGAGCTCTGGCTTTCTTAGAGGAGATGTCATACTTTTGGGGGGTGAAAGTCACCCCATGAGGCTATCTGAAAGGCTGCACATCCATGTCATCAGCACGTATGCTGCTGTCTTTGTGTGCAAAAATGAATTGCTCCCTGAGTCTCTCAGCTTAAGACCGCTGCAGACGTGCTGTGCTTAGGGAATAAGGATATTTTGGGAAAGTGGGTATGCTGTTTGTGATGTCCTCCTCATTTATTAAGGGAGGAAAAAAGGTTAACTTTAAGCTGACATGAAATATTTGACCCAGATTCAAACCTCAATGAAGTCTGTATCCCCAATTTTGCTAGGTTTTTACATCCTTAAAAACTCTTTTTCTTTCTCCTCTGAAGAAGTTTTAAGCCTCTCAGCAGCATAAGTGGGATTTGGATCAACCCCTGAGCAGTCAAGTGGTAAGGAGATTTCCATAAGGTTATTTGGCATGTGGAAGGATGAGGTTAGTGTGGGGGAAGTGTTATGGGTGGTGATGGAAGTGAGGCACACCCATATTCATATAAAGAAGAAATTCCTCACTATGAGGGTGCTGAGGTGCTGGCACAGGGTGCCCAGAGAAGCTGTGGATGCCCCATCCCTGGCAGTGTTCAAGGCCAGGCTGGACAGGGCTTGGAACAACCTGCTTGAGTGAAAGGTGCCCTCACCCATGGCAGGGGATTGGAACTAAATGATCCTAAGGTTCTTTCCAACCCAAACCATTCTGTGATTCTATGTTTCTATATTCTCATCTCAGCAAAGTCAAGCTATTGCCTCCTTAGTACTCTCCAACACACATACACTGTATTGCCTAGTTTTAATGCAGTGTGAAGAGGATGCCTCCAACCCTAAGAGCCCCCAGAGCAGTGACCCCATGCCGTGCTCTGCACAGGACCACTCTCCTCTCCTTTATGAGAGCTGCAGCACGGGGCTGTCCGTGTCGCTTCATTGACACGAGGCATCAGCAGAGGAAGTTTAATTAGACACCTTTTATGTCTTAATTCCTGAAAGTGCTGAAGTGTGCTTGCCTGGGCACAGCAGCCAGGCCCCCGACTGATGCTGGAGAGGTAGATGTGTTGCTATGGTGCTGGGAGGTGTCTCCAAACCCCACTGCTCCAGCAGCATGTCCTAATTGCGGCTGTGCAGCAACAAAACAAATACTCAGGGATTTCCATAAAGGCTATAATGAAAGGAGCATCCCTCGTTTTTTAATATGTGCTGAATGGGTTCATTTGTAAGCTTATTACTACTTCAGAGAGATAAGCTATTAAGGTGATCATTAGCTGCCTGTGCAAATAGCAAGGAAAACCATGGCTTTTTCCAGAATAGCCCCCTTTTAAACATCCGCACTTTCAGATGCATTAACAATAACCAGCCATGCTGTCTTTCATGTTTCCCCATACATGAGGAAGGACAAAAGAGAAAGGAGAAGGGGGACAGTGCAAAATAAGTTCAGATGGAGAGAAAAATTAGGTGTTAAGAGAGCAGCAAATTCACTAGCATGACATTGTGTGTCTTGATGCGGTATCTGTTATCCATTGGGAAGGCAAAAGCAGCTGGGAGCCAGCCTGCGAGTCTTGGCTCGTATCTCACTTAGTCCCTCTGCTCCTGTCATCTACGTATGAATTGTGCTGAGGGTCTTTTGTCTGCCTGGAACCTGATTGCTGCTGGAGTGCTCGGATTGGAAGGGAGAGGGGATGTTTAGGAACACATATGCCAAGATTATGGGGATTATTAACTCTCATTTCTTTTCCATGCAGAGCATCTGAAGCGGTGCTGTGGGCTGTGGCCATGGTTCTCTCTCTGCTCCTTCTTAGCCTTTCTTAATCAGAAATATCTGAAAAGATATTATAAGTCAGAAAGACCTTGGGTGGTGGGGTGTTTGTACCTGAATTGTGATGGGTGTACTTGAAAGCAGTCGCATTTACTTTTCAAGCCACATTAACTACAGTTTTATGTCTGAGAGTAAGATGAAGGTGCTGGTTACAGGGAAACTCAGTTTAGATTTGCACATGGAGTATTTGAGATGCGTATCAGTTTAAATAGCATAACTTAAACCTCACGTCTGCCTCTCTTTCCTAGGTCATTTCTCATGACCTTCACTTTAGTCAGGTTTTCCTGGACACATCATACCTATAGCTGATGAATTGTATTGATTTCCCAAATAAATAAATCACTCTGAATTGTGAGCTCTTGGGATAAAGTATTTCATATATTCCCATTTAGAATCCAATGCAATATTATTCTCCTTGTTAAAAACATTTACAAGATGACCAGCATCAGATAGATCATTCCATTTCTCACATTTCCAGCAGTATTATTTTCTGGTTTATTTAGTGTTACTGAGATCCTTCCTTTAAGATCTGCTTTTCTTACGCAATGTTTTTCCCAACCTTTGCTTTTCTATGGTGATTAAACCTGATTAAACTGTTTTCTTTTTGCATCTGTGTAGGCAGTTACCTTGAACAAAGAGAGCTTATTTTCTTTATATGTCTATATGTATAAAATAGTTAACGCATTCAAAGTTCTGTTTGGGATTTCTTTCTTAAAAGCAATTAAGATGATTAGTCTCTCAATTAAATGGTGTTAAAGGGTGGGTTTCTTTTCCCCCACCTCTACCTTATGAAAAAACACAGACAGCTACAACAAATAAGAAGTTCACACACTGCTCTGGAGCTCTGTTCTGCATTAAATCAAATAATAAAAACAGGAGTTTCAAACTCCTTTGCATGTACCTTTGCTCAGCTGCTCTGGGGCTGTTTTGCCGTGCTAAGGAGAGGCCAAAAATCGTCTTTTTGATAGGACAAGGCCCTGTGGTTCATAGTAACCTGTTTTGATTGCTTCCTTACTTGAAGTCATTTTCCTCCCCTGCATCATCTCTCTGAAGCCTGTAAAGTATCAGGAAACTTCTTAAAACCCTGGAAATCATGATCTGAGTAGGACAAGGTTGCCACAGCAACTGCCCAGTGTTTCCAGGATGTATTCCTGCATCTTTCAAACCAATGATGGATGCCACAAACTGCTGAGGCATTTGCTGCAAACAAAGCAAAGCTAAAGTAAAAAGAGAAGAGAAGAGCTTGGAGGAGTCAGTTGTAAAGGTGAAATGTGTCAGGCTTGGGCGGGAAAAGTGGCAGGCATTTGCACTTCATGTTAAATCCCCTAAGCGTCTGGAATGCCGTGCAAGCGTATGGAGTGTTTCAACACTTGACAGTGTCTGACATGACAGTGGATAATGTCACTTGGCTTGTGATGCAACTCCATGGGTTGCTCAGAGTGGTGGCATTTATTCCATCCTGAAGGGAAATATTTTCATAGGGAGCCCAAGTTAGCTGCCTGCCTTTTGGTATGCCAAAGAAATTCCTTTCTGGGACAGGAGACGCCTTTCAAAGAGTGCAACTTGTCAGCCAGAGGTGATTGGCTTTTTCATGGGGCTGGGACTGGTCTCATATGGGCTGGTGGTCAGAGGGCTGTACCATGGGTCAGGAGATCTAGCACATCATTTGCTTTTATATTTGATTTTCTTATCTACAGAACTATCTGCTTTCTATCTGAGGGTGCTGAGCACTGGCACAGGTTGTCCAGAGAAGATGTGGCTGCCCCATCCCTGGCAGTGTTCAAGGCCAGGCTGGAGCAACCTGCTCTAATGGAAGGTGTCCCTGCCCGTGGCAGGGGGTTGGAACTGGATGAGCTTTAAGGTCCCTTCCAACCCAAACCATTCTAGGATTCTATGAACAGAATTAATATCGTTGTATTATCAGTGCATACGATCTTTGGGTCATCTGTTTAGACAGACAGGCAATCATTACCATGTGGTTCCATTCTGCTGCAGTTAATACAAGGGAAAATGCACCTGTGAGCTATCTGAGGGGCTCCTTTTTAAGGAAAAGAACTTTGAAGAGTTGCAGGCTATCAGATGTGTTGGTTCTGTTTGCAGTATCCTCTTTTCTGAGATGGCTGCTGTGTGTGAAAGGCTGTATAAAAAAAGACAGACATGATTACCTACTGAACTTAGCTTGGGAAGGGGCCAAAGCGAGCAATTCATGTCTCTGACTGTACTATGTGCACATTTGCACTAGATGAAATGGAGTAGTTTGTGGTCTGATGCTATACTGACACTTCAAACATGTACCCTAGTGCTTTTAAAAGCGTTATAGCATTTGGGAGAATAGATTCTGCTCTGGGACTTCTGAATTTCTGTCTTGAATGTCTGTATACATGTGGAAGATTTTACCTCCAGATGATCTCATGTATTCTCTGCACACATTGTGCAAAGTTGCAAATACAACACATAGATGGTAAGTGTTGTATTACTGGTTTTGTTGCAGAGATGATGTTATGTATATGAAGCTTTAATAGCCCTTTTTTTCCTCCTGTGTGTGATTGATGTGCTCTTCTGGGGCTTGCCTGTTCTTGGGGTTGCCCAAAGAAGTGATGAATGCTCCATCACTGTCAGTGTTCAAGGCCAGGTTGGACAGAGCCTTGGGCGGCATGGTTTAGTGTGAGCTGTCCCTGCCCATAGCAGGGGTTTGGAACTGGATGATCTTAAGGTCCTTTCCAACCCGAACTGTTCTATGACCCTATGATTCTGCACAGCCTTTTGGTGGCAGAAATGTGTCTTCACTTAAGGAGTACATACAGGAGCCTGGATGTGTCCCAACTGACCCGAATGCTCCTCTTGGATAGGAAACTTAAGGTAGTTTTAGCAGTGGCTGTGGTTCATTTACTCACCATCCGAAGCCTCATATGATTTTAGCGTTATAAAAGCCAATCAGGTTATTGTTTTAAGGTATAAAATGCCCTGAGGGCTTTGCTCACTCAACTGTACCGAGGAATTAAATGCTCTCAGGCAGTGCAACAACCTCATTCACTCCAGTGTTGCAAAGCAAGGCAGACATTGATGGTAAACGGGCCCATATTACAGTGACATTAGCATTTTAATGCAACTAAGAAGGAGGTAGATTGACTGTAATTTAGTATCTAGTTGCATGGCCTTGTGCAGGTCCCTTCATCGCTGCTCCGCAGGGGCCGATTATAGTTACTCAGTGCACTTTGGAATCTAATTGGATTTACATGCAGTAATGTAGTCATGTCACAGCAATGACTCTGCTATGCAAGCGCTATGAAATTCCAGTGCAATTAGTTAGTTATATAGGAGCAATAGTTACAGGATAACACATAGAGCTGACAGTTTGTGCCGAGCTCCAGTACAGGAATGGCAAATGTTCTGCTCTTTTCTGAAGGCACTGCAAGGGAATGATATTAAGCTGATCCTGCTTCTACAGAGATGCTTCTCTTCACCCTTCACTGTAAAAGCACTGACTTGTTGCACATGTCCAGCAGGACATGACTTCTGTCTTCATTTGAACATGCGGGCTGGAATGTGTTTGGTTTCTCTGGATCATAGAATCATAGAATGGTTTGGGTTGGAAAGGACCTGAAGATCGTGCAGTTCCAATCCCCCTGCCATGGCAGGGACACCTCACACTAGACCATGTCACCCAAGGCCCTTCCGGGGAGGGGCATTTACCACTTCTTTGGGCAACCTGTTCCAGTGCCTCACCACCCACATAGCAAAGAACTTCTTCCTTATATCTAACATGAACTTCCCCTGTTTGAGTTTGAACCCTGCAAATGCGGTGATCAAAGGGGGACTGGGAGCAGCTAGAGGCACTTGTGAATTAGGACATCTGTAAGCCATTCATCTGGTGTCCTTCCTGCACTAGGTAACATGAATGAGATGGGATTTCTCCCAAAGGAAGGACGTCTTTCACTCTCTGTTAATTTCTTGTTTCACTTGCTACCTGCTGACTCTCTTACTCTCCTTTTGCCTGCTCCCTCTTCGTCGTGGCTGTCTAGCTGTCTGTCTTGCTGCATGAGACCAGCCCAAGTCATGAGTTTATAGAATCATAGAATGGTTTGGGTTCAAAAGGACCTTAGGATCACTCAGTTCCAACCCCCTGCCATGGTCAGGGGCACTTCCACTAGCGCAGGTTGCTCCAAGCTCTGTCCAGCCTGGCCTTGAACACTGCCAGCGATGGAACATTCACCACTTCTTTGGCTGACCTGTTCAGCTGCTTTTCCTTCATCTAAGCCTGCTTCTCACAAAGAGCAGAGTACAGCTCAATGCCCAGCAAAGAGACACGAAGTGATAGCTGTGCGCTGAGGAGGAGGCAGGACAACGAGCCAAATGCATCTGCTCAGCCAGATGAGGCAGTGTGGCTTGCGTGCCCCGAGGATGGAGGCTTGCTCCAGCTTCCACTGCGTTCCCTCAGTGACTGTAATTAAAGGCATCAGCTTGCTCCAGCCCCAATTAGCTATGGTGGTTTTGCACTTTCTGCAGTCCTCCCTAATGGCAAAATCGTAGCTATTAACCAAAGAGAGTCTGTTTGGCAGGGACTTCCTCCCCTTTAGGGCCATAGAGTAAGATGGAATATTGCTATTGTTTGGCACCAAGCATGCTCTTTCATCCTTCCTGACACAGCACCTGCTGGCACCTACTGAAGCATTTAAAGCTCTTCCTCTCTGTGGTGCTGCAATTTCTTTAAAATATTGTGACTTCAGAGGAATAGGAAAATAAACTTCCTCTCCCATGGAGACCTTTGAGGGCTTGTAGGGATGTAATTATATGCACGTGCCGTAGGAAGAGGAGTCTTATCATTCTGATTATTTTCATAATGATAGGTTTATATGGCACAGTGTAATCTCTGCTTTAAAGTTAGAGCCATCTTCTCCTGGCAGCAGCTATCCCAGGATAGCAGCATCACAGGATGGGGCAACTGAAAATACTGACTCTCACTTGTGTATGCAAAGCACTGGATGAAGTGTCCCCATACAGAAAAGAAATAGATAAAAATGGAAGGGTGGGTACCAGACTGCAAGAAGGGGCTGTGAGGCAGTGACAATGTCTTGTCCTCACTGTAGACTCTCCAAGCCCCTCTCTGGAGGTCCCTGAGCTGGTCACATAGCACCCTCTGAACTCCCACACTGGTGGTAAAGCTGATCTGGGGACAGCCTTCATACACAGCACTGTAATGAATTGGGGCAATCAAGCCACTGCTCAGCAGATGCCTTCAGTACTCAGCAGCAGAGACTAGACTGGTTACAGATGTTTGTACCCTCCAGATTCTAAAAGTGAAGCCATCCCTGCTCACATTCAGAGTTTAGGTCCACAGTGAAAGAGGAAGGACACAAAATGTGAGGGATTAATGTGAAACAAAGAAGTCTATGAATATTCATTGTAGGGTTTATGTTGTAACAGTTTCAGCCATGTTGAATCTCTGTGTTCACCTCCTGCCAACAACAAACGATAGACTTTTACTCATAGAAGCCTTAATGGGAGGCAATTTTCCAAGGCACATTCACAAATGTTTGTGGGAAACAGATGTTAAATGCACCTCCTCCAGAAATAATGGAGAAATTCTGGCTATGGGAGAGCAGGAATAGACCCAGGTGACTTATCTGTGCCCTCACAGGGATGCAGTGGCTTCAGGAAAGCAATCTGTGAAGGATGAATGAGTGAGTTACAGTGCTGAGCGACTGTGAGTGAATCATAGAATAGTAGAATGGTTTGAGTTGGAAAAGGCCTTAAGATCATCAAGTTCCACCCCCCTGCCATGAGCAAGGATATCTCACAGTAGACCATGTTGCCGAAGGCTTTGTCCAAGCTGGCCTTGGACCCTTATGGCATGAGGTGTTGTTTGAATAGTTAAAAGCTGCCTCTTCCGCACAGGCTCTGCAGCACTGGATGGGTGGAAAAACCAACCCTGGAAAGGATGCCCTGAAGAACTATCAGTCAAACAAGCATGTTAGTCTGTAATCTCACATCCCTTTTACCAAGCCAGGGTTTGTCATTAGCATTGTGCAGGCAAAATTTAAAATGTATTGATGAAATGGGAACTTCTAGCTCAAGGACAGTGGCTGTGTGCACCCAGGTCTTTCTGCCTGCACTGCTTTGTCTAATGCCTTTGGGTAGGCAATGTGATGGCTTCACCATTCCTCTTATTGCTGTTTCCCAGGCAGTGACAGTGAGGCAGAGGGAGAGGAAATATTTCACTCAACTTGGCGTGAGCGCTGGCTGGAAGAACAAGGAGCAGTGCCCAGTGTCTCAGGCCATTGCTCCTAATGGCTGGGCTGGGCTTCCCAAAGATGCATTCCATCTCCCTTCCTATGCCTTTTCGGTTTTCCCACTAAATGGGCTGTAAAGTCACAGCAGATTGAAGTTTGTCTAAACCTCCTATAAAATACTGAAGGTGCAGCTGGTATTAATCTAGTCCTGTTGTGGTATGAGGTGCATGTGTAATGGTGTAATGGGACTATAGATTTAAACGTGGTATGTGGGCTTTTAAAGCACCCCAAAGGTTGTTAAAGAGATGCTGAGAAATCAGATCCCTCACTGGGTATTAAAAGCTCTTCATTAGTGCTAATGTACACTAAATTAAGGTGGCAATTAGACTGAGCATATTCATCAGGATGGTGTGTTTTAATAAATTGTGTATTTAACATGATTGCATTTTATTGACTTCTGCAGTAATTGCGTATTTTTCTCTTCCAGGACAAGCTTGGATAGAAGGAGATACATGGAACACACAGAGAATTAAAGAGCAGAATAGACACCGTTCTTCAAGCCCCAGGATTTGTGAAGGTGAGTCTTCGTTATGGCTCTTTCTTTGTGTTTTCTCTCTGCTTCTGTCAAGGATGGTTAGGTGTAGCTGTGGTGTGCAAGGGGAGCAAGGAATACGCAGCTCATCTGCCCTCATATCATCTGCAAGATGTACTGCAACAAATTGTCTGCCTTTGGTGTCCTAAATAAACTGCCCCATCTTTGTTCTACCTAGGGGAGCATATTTGGTGGAAATAATACTCTGAGAGGGTTTTGTGGAAAGCACCACGATTACTTATGTTTCCACAGCAGACCCCAGTTTAAAGGAGGTAGATACTGCTGCAGACAGTGAACACAGAAACTCTATTGGAATGGAAAACTTCAGGAAGGAAGGCAAGCATGATGAGTCAAGCCTCCTTACCTTCAAGCTAAAGGATGGGCTTCCATGTTGTTGGATAGATAATGCCATGGAGCAATGCCAGGTTGTGGTGGTCCTTTAACATTGATGCAGCCTGGAGCTTCAGTGATGCTTCTAGTGACACCTTAGCTGGGACAGCCTCTAGAAATTGATGCATTCACTTGAAGAGAATCTAGTTCATGTTTTCTAATTCCTTTAAAGGCTCTCTAGAGAGCTTCAAACATATCTTCTGCTTTTACCTGGTTGCACTCTGTATGAATATGAAAGTAGGTGTGAGTTAGCACCATTTGTTCCTCAAGCCTTTGGCTACTGTCGTACAGGAGGTACCACAGAACTGGTTCTTAGGTTTTAAAGGAAGCAACGGAACAGTTTGGTGTGCAAGGTCTTCATGCATATTGGTGACAAATTGATATTTACATCAAAGAAGATATATGTGGACAATGTGATAGAAGTGACTGAAAAAGTGGTGAGGGATGGACAAGGTGACCTCTAAGATTAGAATAACTAATCTTAGTTATTCTGTGATTTTTATCAAGCGTTTGAGATGGGGAGACTCTGATGAGCTATAGGCAAATGCACAATGTCTGCATTTTAGGGGTTTAAACCCACCCGTAAACCTGGATTTAAACTCATTTAATCTGGGGTTAAACCACAACAGTAGTGAAATACAAATAGCCTGCACAGGTATGTTAGGGGTGGGTATCATGTGGTTGGAATGGTAGGCAAGGCAAATGGTTCACATCCTTCTTTTCAGTAGAGGGTAGGAGAGATATGGAAGATGAAATTATTTAGGCTGGTGAAGATAAGGTGCTCTTGAGAGTCCTGATAGACTGGCATGTCTAAGGGATGCTCTTATTCCTTTTGCACAAGGTAACTTTGATATACCTTGGAGGTGATTTTCTCAAGGAGAGTGATCATACATTGGAAGAGGTATCCAGAGATAGGAGAATCCCAGTCCTTGGAGATACTCAAACTCATGTCACCCTGAGCAATCTGCTGTAACTAAAGTTGGGTCAAACTTGAGGATTGGGCCTGGTTGGTGGCAGTGGGTGCTGGTACTCAACGACATCCAGACTTGTTGCTCCTTTGCCATCTCCAAGGCAAATCGAAGTGACATCAGAGGGTTCAATCCAGTGTGAAAAGGATATGGTGGGAGAGGGAAATGTCAGTGGTAGCAAAGAGAAACTTGGAAGCAGTTCTTGGGGATGTAGTGGAGCAGCTGCCTTTAGATATGTGAAGTTCAGGGTAGCTGCAAAAGCAAGTGTCAGAGGGAAGGAAATAAATGGTGGCTGGAGGACAAAAAAGTGCATTGCCTTGAAAAACTAGGCTGTATTCCTAACTGATTACAGCAGCTGGGGTATGTTTCCTGGCTACATTGCTGGAGATTTTGAGCCTCCCCATCACTTTGTGAGATAAAACTCATATTAGGGAGGGTGAAATGTGGAATAATCTGCCTAAGAAAAAGCTGAACATTTATAGCTACATTTCAGACAAAAACAAATGCATCTCATGTGTCTCGCGGGTCTGAGATGGGACAAGCCAGGGAAAGCATCTGTCAGCCGCTGTCTTCTGCAGTTCTGACTGTTAATGTTTGCTTAGCATTAAATGTCTCCTGTGGAGGAGAATTTAATCTGTCACAAATTCGGGGCCTGGAGGAGGGGGAGAAGATATTTTTAAGAGGTGGATTAAGACATATGCGTTTGGGTTTTATCGCACTTGCATCAGTGTGTTGTAGGAGTAACTGTCAAGAGCTGCCTTTTGTGTGTATGGCTTAGAAGGAAAAGTGGAAGGAGGAAGTAGCTCTGTGGGTCAGGATTCTCCTTTCATGTCAGCTATTTTCTCCATGCAGCCTGTCACTGGGGACTTGAGGTACCTTCAGCTAATTAGAAAAGCAGCAGTTGGCGCAAGGGGTATCATAATTACACTATTAGTAATGTTATTTGCATTTTGCTTGTGTTGATTGTAAATGTTATTAGTTGTATACTTTCCAAAGTCTACAGCGTAAACGAACTAGATGGTAATATATTTCATATACTCTGGAGTGCTTGAGTTCTGACAGGAAACAGATTTAAACCCTACAAAAGAGATCAGATCATGCTTTTGATTGATTTGCCCTGTTTTAATCAGTGCAATCACAGGATCCAAATGGTGATCTTACAAGTCCTGTTTGGGAATCTGGACACCCATCAGAAACTGGAAAGCATGTGTTATGCTGGGACGTATGTTTCTCCAAACTCGAAGTTCCAGCACTGAAACAGATGCTCAGAGCTCCTGTTTCTCAGATCAGATCAGTGGGTTGGCATTTTCTAGTAGTTTACATTGAGCTCTTATGATGTGGGAGCTCTGACGTATGTGTTCTTGGCTTTGCCAGCCCAGACCTCATTCTGTTGCCACTGACTTCCATTTGCACATCCCAACTTGAAGGACCCTGGGATTTGTAAGCCCCAAGGAGTGTGTTCCTGACTAGAAGCACTGCACAATTAGCAGGGTTTCACTTAGTTGTTGCTTTGCTGTGTGAAGTGAAGTGGGTTTATAAATCACATATCTGAGCTCAGCACCACCAATGGGGACGATTTCTTGCCCAGGCAAACAAGGGAGTCCTCAGTTATCAAAGCTGAGTGTGCCTGTGTTCATCCTGCTCCCAGGTTACTATGACATGCTCCTGCCACAGAAATTTGCTCAGTGGATTTAGAGTCTCTTTTCCCTGCTCATGCCAAGAAAACATTTAACATACTGAGTGGGTGTATGGGCAGAAGCAGTGCAAAGAATCATAACTTAGGTTTGTCTTGGAAAAAAAAAGGAAGCCTGTACTAAATCAGAGCAGTTCCAAGGCAGCTTGCTCATCTTGCAGAGGAAGCAGACCCAGACATGGAAAGTAAAGTAAGGTGGGAATGTGATTTATCGACTCTATAAAGCAATAAGACAGCATTAGACTCAGGCGCTGCTGCTTCTTGGACCACAGGCAATGTTTTTCATGTGGGTGCCTCAGCAGTGAGATGAGTGTGAATGATGTGAAGTGGCACAATATGGCTCAAGCGGTTTGCTTTTTAGTCCTTTTATGCCTAAGGCTGCTGTGATATGGATCATGTGGTGGGTGCTCAAGGCAGCAGGACTTCCTGGTTTCTCAGATAACTTTCAGGCTTTTGGTTAATGCACTGAGGTTTAGCCATTCTTTGTTTCATTGGAGCGTAACTGTGTGCGTGTGTGGTGATGGGAACATATGGGTACTACTAATTGTGGGGCTCTCGAAGTTCTAGCATCCTATTAATGTATAGTCTACCATACGTTACATATAGTAGATAGTAGTCTCTATAGTCTCCAAGCTCATGGGTTAGTGGAGCTGAAGGTTCACCTTTCCCATGAAACTGAAGAATTCCCCCCTCCAGCTCCTTACCCTTCTGGACTTAAAGATCTCCTTTCTCTGTGAGATTTGCAGACATGGCTTCAAGCACCAAAAAGGAGCTGTGGACACCTCATCCAGGCTCATGTCAGAGCTCTCTGCCCCACGGCATCTACTTCAGTTGTGGTCTTGGCTTTGAGTCTCTCTGGGCAGAAGAGTTATGTGTCAGTGGTAGAAGAACCACTTGTTCTGTGGTTCAGATTTGTGTTTCTCCAGAAGCGAGGTGTACTGTAAGCCTGGCTTTGTGGACCCTCTGTGGCAAGGGACCTGTGTGTGCTGGTGGACAGCATACTCAAGATAAGTGAAGAGAGTGCTGCTGTGGCAAAGAAAGCCAACAGGATGCTGGGTTACATCAACAAGGGTATCACCAGAAGAGGCAAAGATGTCATCATCCCACTCTGCTCAGAGTTTTTCTGGCCACACCTTGAATGTTGTGTTCAGTTTTGCTCCCTGCTATGCAAAAACCCCGTGTGGACAGACTGGAGAGGGTCTGAAGAAAGGCCACAAAAGATGATCCAAGGACTGGGAAGCCACATGAGGAAAGGCTGAAAGAGCAGATCATGTTCTGCCTTATCACCATGTTCCAGTATTCAAAGAGTGGGTCCAAAGTAGATAGTGACTCCTTCTTTACAAGGAGTGACATGGAAAAGATGAGGGGTGATGGTACAAGTTACTCCTGGGGAGATTCCAATTGGATGCAAGAAGAACATTTTTCACAATGAGAACAATCAGCCATAGGAATAATCTCCTCAGGATTGGACACTGTTATGATTTGGCTGGACAGGGTGATGGGACATCTTGTCTAGGTCATGGTCTTGCCAAGAAAGGTTGGACCAGATGACCCTTGAGATCCCTTGAGGTATTCTATTATCTTCTCAGGATTCTTCTAGCTAAGGGAATTCCCTGAGAAGTGCCCATCTGGAAGAGCATGCTGCTGTCCTGACCCAGGTACATGAAGATGCAGAAGGAAGGCAGCTGCATGTCCAAAGGAGATGCTGCATCGCATCATTTGAGTCTCTGCATTTGCATCTCTGCCTGTTTTGCCATTAGGAAAGAACTGATTTGATTTTAAACCAAGTGCAGCAGACACGCACCCTGTGGTAGAAATCTGGCTCCTACCTCAGGCAGCCCTTTGCTGGGAGCTCTGCCTGGAATGGATTTTCTCAGCTCTTAGACTACAGCAAAGCAGTTCCCATGGTCACAGAGGGAAGCACCCCACAAGGCTCGACAGCACTCATAAGGTCTGTGGATTACCAAAGCATTGAAGGAGTCAAAGGAGGAGTTTTATTTCTGACCTAGCGAAAACTTTGCATGGTTTCTGCTTTTCCTTTTCAGTGAATTGAATGTACATAGCATATAACATAGCATATCACTGGATATGGATCTATTTAGGGAATGGCATTTGCAGTGGAGAAAGGGAAAGAGATGGGTTCAGAAGCATGTGGGCTTTGGGAAGGCTTCTCTAGGGAGCTAAGCAAACTTGTGCCTCTGTGTTTGCAAATGTATGCATCCATCTGCGCATGGTGCCATGACTGCATCATCTTCTGTTTCAGTCAGAGTTTTACTGTTTCATGTATTGTGATGTGGGCAGGTTCATTCAATGCTTCTTAGACTTGACAAACTTTAGGGACTGGGAAAAATAATATCTTCATGTGCAGAGGGATATTTTTTCCCCCAGCATCTTCCCCTGCAAGCAAAGCTAGACCTTTTCTCTCCTGCAACCCTCCTCTTTATATCTGTGTTCACCTTTAGACCTGGAAGAATGCAAAGGGACTTAGCAGTGATCATTATCTCTTACTAGCCTGTGCTATGTTGCCTTGTTCAGGTGAGAAATGAGCTTTTCAGTATAATGAACTCCACAGGACCTTGGAGGAAATATGAGTGGAAACAGGATTTTATCACTCTGATAGTAAATTAGTATGCTAAGGGAGTGCTGATGCTTTGCAGGAAGAATTGGGTCAAGGAGCCTGAAGACCATGGAGGGAGACTGCCTGAGCTGCATGAAGTACCTGATGTTTCTTTTCAATTTCTTCATATTTGTAAGTATTTAGAATCCACTTTCTCCCCGAATCCTCCTGTTTTGAGCAGCCTGCTGCTCCCCCAGCAGGACAGGCTGTAATTCGGTTGCATTATCACAGTACAGCATGTCCCCTTAGCTTTGCACTAGCAGTCACCAAGGGTTTTGCAGCATCCAAAGATGCTCAGACATTCTGCAAGCCAGCGCTGTGGTCATTGTTGTCTGAGTTATTCCTGTCCTTGGCAAAGGAGAGCAGAGGGAAAGCTGTAACTGGTGGTGTACATGGATCTATCCTGGATTGGCAGAAGAATAGTTTTCTAGTCCTGTGCACCCTGCTGAAGTTTTCACATGGAAACACAGTTGTTTTCCTACCACACATTGGGTCACTGTCAGTCACTCTGTTGCTCAGGTCTATGACAGGAAGGGTGGAATCACCCAGACACCCTGGCTTCTGTGGGGGTGACGGTTCATATGTACCCCTTTGCTGGGCTGCCACTTATAGATAGTTACTCTCTACAACTACCTGAAAGGAGGTTGTAGTGAGGTTGGAGTTGGTCTCTTCTCCCAAGGAACAAGTGACGGGACAAAAGGAAACGGCCTCAAGCTGCACCAGGGGAGGTTTAGATGGAGACGAGGAACAATTCCTTCCCCAAAGGGTGCTCAGACACTGGAACTGCCCAGGGCAGGGCTGGAGTCACCAACCCTGCAAGTGTTCAGAAAGTGTGTAGATGAGGCCCTCAGCATGAAGATAGATAGGCTGAGAAAGTTGGGGCTGTTCAGCCTGGAGAAGAGAAGGCTGCGTGGAGACCTCAGAGCATCCTTCCAGTGTCTGAATGGGACCTATAGGGATGCTGCGGAGGGACTCTTCATTAGGGACTGTAGTGATAGGACACGGGGTAACGGGTTCAAACTGAAACAGGGGAAGTTTAGAT
>JANRGW010005071.1:0-37582 GCA_024733675.1 Psilopsiagon aymara | reverse complement strand
GGGGGGGGGGGGGGGGGGGGGGGGGTGTGTGGGGGAATGTCCCCTTCATAGGTTGATCCCCCAAGGAGGAAAAAAAAGAGATGTGTAATTGCTAAAAAATTCCATTATATGCCTCCCTTAGCACAGAGGTGATGACCACACTGGGAATGCAAGCCAGACCAGTTTCATGATCAATGATTCTATTGTATTAGAAGTCATTACCATGAAGTACAGCAAAACAATAACCTTAGCCCAGGCCCCAAAGTCAATAAATGCTAAAACAGCAAATACTGCCTGCAAGTAAGGTGCGACATGCTGAAACTCTGAGACCAAGTGCAACAACTCTAAGAGCAAATAAATCAATATTGTGACAAGTTACTATTATTCTGAAACAATGAATGCTTATCACAAATACAATCAGACACACTGGTCAGATCTGTCATTATCTCATCCCTTCATGCCCCATGTTGGGAGGCAAAAGCTTACTGCACCTGCGATTCCCAGGCAGTCTCCCATCCAAGTACTAACCGCGTTACCAGCTGGGCTTAAACCACAACGGTTTGTTTTGTAGGGATTTTTGTTGTTGTTGTTTTAAATTTGTATGGCTAGTATTAAATATAGCTGGATTTCCCATCACCTTCCAAGAGGATGTATTAGATAGCCAGGTAACTAGTTTGCTCTTGGATCCTTACATTAAGGAAAATAAATACTGGATTTGGTAGGAGCCATAGTCTTGTCTGAACTGTTAATATAGTTCATGCATTGAATATAGCAATTCACTCATAAGATCTATGTGTAAAAATATGCATTAAAATATATGCCTGTGCATATTTTTATTTATTACATTACACATGTGAAAGTCTCCACTTAGAATTTCAGCAAGGCCAAGGTTGCTCTATATTTCATAACATTTTAATTTTTAATTTTTTAAAATCCTTTTCACAATTACCAAGTAACTAAACTCTTAAACTGTTTCTGTCTGCCCCAAGGGTTTTTTCTCTTGCTCTATGTGTTGAAGGGAAATCTGAGCCTAAGAACACTAAAGAGGAAAAACATGTCTCATCTACTTGTCACGGCATCTATACTTTGCCATTTTTTTGCCACCCAAATGTGACAGGGCAGCACATAAATGTGTGAAGTCTGTCACAAATGGCAGCCAGAGCTGGGAATTCAGGAAAATGAGCTTTGCCTTTTTGAGGCTTTTGCATTTAAATCCTGCAAAGTGCTGAGTGCCTTCTGAAAGGTTATGTTAAGCCTGCTCCTCATTAGTTCATGGAAGGTGTTCACCTTGTGGGATTCAGCCTGGAAAAGGCGTATCTTCTCCATAGAACCCTGTGGGGGATGCGTGGGGTAGGAGTACATGACACGTTGCCTATATTCTCATGTGTCTCCTGTATGTGATGTACTGTACATCAGAAATCACAGGTATGGCTCAGAAGCGTGGGAATGATGGCTGTAGAGACAAAAAGTCTCTCTTCACCCAGAAAAGAGTGGCAGCAACACAGGCAGCAGTGGTGCAGCCTCACCCACTGCAGCATGATTGTCTCCTTGGAAGTGAAATGGTGTTCACAGTTCCATGATGTATATATTGTAGTTCCTTCTTCTGAAGTGCTGTTTAGTGTCTTTTTGGGGTTCTACATCTTCAGGAGCTCACAATAAGCCCAGACTAAATAGACTTGAGGATAATATGACAACACCAAGCAGGAGATGGAGGCCACCACATTGATCTTACACTTAGGAGAGAGCATCTGCGCACTAGTGAAGATGGGCTGTGTTTTAAATTATCACATCAGGCTCCAGGTGTTTTGTCAGTCTGCAACCATTCAGAACCTTGAACTTCATATTTAAATCCATATATATATAATCTGTCTGCCTCTCTGTGTGCCTATCATGCAAGCATGTATTTTTTTATTTCATCGGCATCACCTTAACTGATCTTCCCTCTGTTATCGTTAGGCCCTTCTGAGAGAAGCAGATGTGACCCCAAGAGTCTCTGTTTAGGCAGGAAAACATCAGCTTCCTAGGTTTTTTGAAACAAGAACTGACCATGTCATCATGTCTTCCCTTCTAGAGCGCATGGCAGCTTGTGCTCCTTTTCTTCTGGGAGCTGAGGGTGGGTCTCATACCGTACCCTCCCCTTTTCTCTCCCTCACAAATGGGCTACCTTTTACTTGGTTGGAGGGCAGTTTGGGAGCCAAGCACATCAGCAGGCTGCTTGTCTTGAGTGTCTGGCAGGGTGGGCAGAGCAAGAGATGCGCAGCACAAGGTGTGGAGTGAGCATGTTAACTTTGCAGTCCATGCTGTCTTCTGTGGTGAGGTATTTCATGTGGAAGGCAGTGGGGTTAGGAGGAGAAGGGAGGGGGAGAGAGTGAAATGCAAACATCACCACTATCCTCAGTAAGAGATTTAGATCTCTGTGTTGGCATAAAAAGGTCATTTTGGGCCTGAGGGTTTTGACATTGTTCCTTTAAGTTAGACCCACAACATAAACTATTTTCAACACTTGCCATGAAGAACAAATGACCTTTAGTAACTTGCCCAGAAGACAAATGGTACGTTAACACAATAAATATACTTCACTAGTATTGTGCTTCTTGCTTTAATTTTCAATTAGAAATACTACCTTTACCTCTCCCTTTTGTACAAAAATCATTCTTTGATTTTGTAACAGAGATTTCTTTGCCCTGCATGGGATTGGTAATATTAATTTATAATTACTGGCTATACAATAAATTTCCTTCTGTTCAGGGACAGCATTTTCTACTCGTCTGCTCAAAGTGGGTTGGGTGGAGGGTGTCTGTGAGGGATAGAGGGGAGAGTTAACCAGATCACCAGACATGCCTGCTGCAAGAGGGAAAGGGATTTAAAGGGACAGACAGTTAAGTCTTGGACCGGGTAAGTATGGCTTTCGTTTGACTGAGCTTTGGCAGCAGGTAGAGTAAGAAATGGGACTGGAAATTAAAGCTTAAATTATTTGAATTTACATCAGTAAATGTGTGAGGCATGGACACTGGCATGTTGACTGTTCAGGGAAGCGATAGGCTAGCACTCTGCTCATTTTTATTTAAGTTGAGGTTTCCAGGCTGGGTTGTCATGAAGCTAGCTGCCAAAGCACAAACTCATTGAAGGACCTGAAAGTGCATCACCAGCTGCATGACTGTGGGAACGCTGGGGTTTCTGCTGAGAATGCTCAGGTTGTGGCTCAGCTAGCTGCCAAGCCCAGCCTCCATGCTCTGACAATGTGGTGGAAGGAAGCCTACAGTGTGCTGGTGTGAGACAGGAGGACACCTGAGGAAGGAGGAAAATGAATAATGAGTAGGGATACACCAGCAATCCTCCACATAGTGCTGTGTTTTCCCTAAAAGGGTGGAGAAAGGAGGTGGGCATCGAAAGATGTTTCCAGAGAGCTGGGTAGAGTTTTGTCAGGGGGATGTTGTCAAAGATGCCACTGTCCCACAGGCCAAAAATGCCAGAAAGAAGGAAGAAGATGTTGGTGGTGGGAAGTTAGAAGATCAAAGGATGGCACAGTGGCAAGGAAATACTTAGAAAAAGGAGAATAATTTGTCATCCATTGGAGTCACAGATGTTCCCTTAACATTAATAGTGTTTGGAAGGTAGGAAGATCTAATGCATAATGCAGAGGCTCATTTGGCATTCCTTAAATGTTGGTTAATTATTTCTAGGGCTGATACAGTGCTCTTCATCCCAGAGGGATCTAGAACACTTTACACAAAAGTAGATTTTTGAGTTTGCTGATTGGTGTGAGGTTTACAGTCATTTCACATCAAATAAAAACATTTTGGAGAAGGGTTTTTTGAAAGGGTAAGGGGAAGGTCTTCTGTTTGAGCTGATCTGAAGTTATTTTACAGAATCAAAAATGAAAGCTTTCTTTTGTATTTAATATCATAAATCCTTCAGAACCTTACTGAGGGTGTGTTTTAATAAATAATTTTTGGGCAAAGCCTCTGGAAATGAAAAATTGAAATAGTTTAAAATGAAGTAGCCCTTTTACATCTCCAGAAATGTTTGTTTCTTCTTTTGCATCAGGCTGCCAACTGAGTCTGACCTTATTTTATACATAAATTAGTCACCCGCATTTTTTTTCTTATCAGCTCTAGTAGTCTCAATATTTTTTTTTTCCTAGCTATACAGTTGTGCCATTTTATGATCATTGAAGTGGGACCTAAATAGAGCTAGAGAAGTGTGCTTCTCTGAGGCAGTTTTATTAGGGAAAAGCTGAGCTGGGGAGAAGGAGCTTGAAGTGGAAGGAAGCAATGGATGAATGAACTGAAAATGAGGGAAAACTGAAAAGAGTTGGACAATGCGAGTGATAGTGACAGTTACTCCGAAGAGTAAAATTAGGCGCGAGGAAATGAGGATTAGGGATATGAAGAGGAAAAGGAGAGTCAAGAGGGGAAAAAAAAAAGTGCTTACTAAAAAGGCAAAAATAGGATGCTCCACCTTTATTTTAGTGAATGCTTTAATTCTCCATTTTCCTGAGAAATGATGTATATTTCTAAATTTGGGAAGGAGGATAGGATGGCTATTTTTAGGAATTACTAATGTTTCTGGCTGCTTGCAATTCTGTAGTTAACCAAAAAAAGAGAAAAATATAACAATATCAAAGTTCTTGGAACTTAAGAAAGAACTTTTAAAAACCAGGACCATAGTAATACCTGAGCTTTCAGGTCAATGTACTTCTAAAGGGACAACATAAGTCCTGTATTGCTTAAATTTCATGTCAACATTGCAGGCGTGATCTTGCAAACGCAGGCCATCTGCAATTTTTTTTTCTTTTAATGGAAACTGATACTTCTATGGAATTAGGTGCCCCCAGAAACTAAGGACTCAAGAAAAAGACTCAGACTTGTGACAAGAAATCACAAAAGTTGATGTGCTTTGTGATGCTGGTCTTTAGCCCAGAGGGAAATTGCCCTTAAAAGTTTTTTTGAGTGATTTTTCTTCAGACATTGTAACTGTGTGTTTCTGGTGCTCGGCTTGTGTTTGTTTTGTAGACAAGAAAGACTACGGGAAACTGAAAATTCCTTCTGGCAATTCCTCAATCTCACTTTTTCTTTTTTTCTTTTTTAAAAATTTTACTCAAAATTAATCTGTAAAAATGAGGTACTCATCTTACTGGTCCCTGCAGAACCCCTGGGGCAGGTTTTGCTCATCCCTGTCTTCTGATTTTTCATCCTTTTATAAAACAACACTGGAGCCTGGAGGATGTGTTTGACTAGCAGCCAGAGTCAAGCACTCACAATGTGAGAAGGAGGAAGAAAAAAAACAACCCAAAAGACCTGGGTCAGCTGTACAGATGGGGAAATGACACCAGCGTGGTGGTGAGACTGAGGATTTCTGCTTCGCTGGTAATTTCTAACTTTCTTTTCAAAAGAGTTTTAGATGTGGATTTTTCAAATGAGCTCTTTGAAGTGGAGACAATGCTATGCAAATCTATTTACAAGAAAAAAATATGAGGCAAAATTAAAATGGTCCATGCTCTCACTCCCCATCACTCTATCTCTTTCCCACCATGATGTATAGAGAGGGACATGATTATTGATTAGTATGTCCAAGGGCCAACTACATCCATGCTACAGAGAAGGTGTACTGCAGTTACCTGGGCAGGAGATGCCATTTCAGTCTCTTACTAGCACTCCACTACCACATTATGTCAGTGCTACTAGGTTGGTATGTTGTTTTTTTTATGACATACTGGGTCACAATCCTCATCCTGTATTGGCGATGTCAGCATGTGTTTCATTACTTAGTGAAACTGGAATTGACATCAAGTATTTCATGGATTATTCATGGTTCTGTTCTTGCTTGGACAACACAAGGGACATAAAGGGTTGTAAACCTGTTCGTGGTCTCTGAGTCATGAGTTCTTGTTCTTAGGAATTATTTTTTATACAGCATGCATTATTTTTGCATTTGAATGTCTTCATTAAATTCAGCTTTCCATCTCTGTAATTTCACTTCAAAATCTGAAATTCCTGAATTTCTTATAGGTCACTGCTGAATTATTTTAAGTCCTCAATTTTGTATGATAGTGCTGGGTAGCGATAACTGAGTAAAACCAGTATTAATTTTGTGAAGCTTATGGAAGTTTTAAGCAGAGCTAAAGTCTTGCATATTTAATTTTCTTCCATGAGTAAGAAATTAAGAAATGGTGAGTGCAAGTATAATAGAAACATTACGGAATTCTGTTTATAGATGAAAATCCAGAAAAAAAGATGTCTGCTTTTGTTCATCAGCTTGAGGAGCAGGTATCCCTTTAAAGTGCCATAGGAAATGGCAGGTTGGCAGCTCCAGCTCTGAACCAGCCTAGAGCAACAAGATCTACTAAGGTCAAAGTTGAAGAAAGCTGATACAAGGCAGAGCATTGCCAGTGGAAGAACAGATTTTTGTCAGACATATCTGGGTGTCTAACTATTTGGAACCAAACAGAGATATCTTCCTGACTAAGAAAAAGAAAAACCATGTTGAAGTATGGGCCGTGTCTCTGGATTTGGACAAAAACCCAATGAGACAGCCTCAGCAGTGGAATATTACGAGCTGTCTGAACTCTGATGGTGCAGTGAGCATATGCAAAGCTGAAGGAAAAGGCAGAAGGGAGACAGAACCTGAATGAACTTTCCTTAGCTGGGGAAAACGGATCACTTTATTGTGCTGGTGGCCAAGAGCAGATACTGAAACTTTGTAAGTAGACTCCTAGGGAGACCTCATTCTCCATTGCTTCTGCATATTGTAGTCATTCAGAGAGGTGCAAACTGTATACAAAACAACAGCTTTTGTCCACTGGAGTTCCAGCATGTGTTGGCCTGTACATGTAGGGGTAGATGTGCCCTTGCTCTTGTTTTTCTGGCAGCAGTCTCCCTCTTGTGCCTCTGACCACCAGAAACCATGTAACTGCCTTGGCATGGCTCTGTGCCCTGCAGAGTGGCTGTGCTCACAGTCTGCATTGCTGTGGATGCGAGACAGCACACGTGTCTGTATTTTCTTATTTAAAGTGACTGAATACTTACTGTAAGAAATACATAAATGGTGTGTCAATGGGGTGACCTTTCTGTTTGTTTATTTACCTTCTAAGACGCTACAAAAGGAGGAAACCAAAAGTACGATTTGGAAAGCAAAGGTAGCTGGGCCCGATACTCTCCTGTAACCTACAGAGATTCACCACACCATTTAACGTAGGGGGAGTAAGCCAGGTTTTGGGGTTAGCGAAGCATGAGGGTGAATTGGAAGCTTGTGGGTCAACAGGAGATTTAGGTTAGTTGCGGGGCTTCATGAGATTTTTCAATGATGGGAAGAAGCTGAATGCTGGTGATGCTTGTATAGTAGAAATACTGGTAGTGTGTTGAAATTTTGAGTTTGAGGAAAGGGAAGTCAGTGTCAGGAAAGCGTGTCCAGTACAAACACTTAAGAGAAGTTGGCACTGTCTTCTCCAGCATGAATTGACCTTCTGAGGAAAATGGGGCAAATCCAGTCGCAACAGACAAGTTTGATTCTGCCAGCAAAGAATAAAACAGAATGAGAGTTTAAGTAGTCACAGTAGCAAATCCATGCGTCAAAATTAACTGTTGCTCTACTGTAGAATTTTATTGCATTTTGGTTTTAATTAGCCATTACCCAAATGCAATTAAGATCCTTGTTCATTAAATATTTCAAATTCCTCTGAAATTGAAACAACTTCATTGTTTTCCAAATTTGTTTGTAAATCTGTTCGCCTGTCCATCTGATTCTCCTTAGTCCGTTATTTATTAAGTTGTGTGATGTTTGTTTTGGTGGCTTCTTTAGCTTTAATTCTTTCCTTTCACTTGATTTTCTACTTGGAGAAGTTGGCTGATGTGGCTCTTCAGCCCTCCTAGGCAAAAAGCCAGCATTGCCAGTATTGCTGGAAGATTAAATACACACAGGAACTGGGCTGCTCTCATTCAGGTGAAAAGGAGTCTCAAACATGAGCTGGCGCTATGAGCTAACAGCAGCATTACTTGCAAAAGCGTTTTTCCGCACTAAAACCTTACTAACAGTTGTGTAGCTTCATCAATGGGAGTAATGGTAGGAGAAGGCCTTGAGAAAACAAAGCACAGGTGGCTGGGGGTGGGGGGATTATTGCAAGAGCATCTGGACCTATTCTGACCAAAGATATATACACATATATATATATACATATCTCTAAAAGTGATCCTATAATTTCTACCAGTGAACAGGTCTGGTTTTCATTAGAGTGGGAAATGACAGGGAAAATGAATTAGTGCCACATGAGGAAGCAGTGGCTTCCTGTCCTCTCTATGTGTCTCTGTAGACCTCTCTTTGCCTTGACTTCCCAGGTGGTGAGATCAGCATATTCCTGATAGAGGTGTAGGATAAGGCTCACAGGTAGTTAATATTTTTGAATTTGAAACGTCCAAAAATTACAAAAGCAGTAAGGATTGTTGCTATTCCCCATTTAGCACAAAGTTGAAACATTGAGTGGCTAAAGCTCTCTCAACCAGCCAGCCTCAAGCCCCAGTTTGACTGCAGAGGAAATCTATTACTCATTTCCTGCCTTTACTTAAAATAAAGAACACCCTGCTGCCCAGTACCGTGTCTAAGGAGACACATCATCACTAATTTTTTGCCAGAATAATAAAAGTGACTGAAGGGGATTCCCCTGTATGTTTGATGCTTTTCTGCTGCACAGTTCCGGCAGTCCCAGAATAGCTGTGCAGAATCTGCACCGAAACGGGAAGTTGAAGGGTATGCTCACACGTGCCTCTTCTCTGCTTTGGCCTTACTGGAAACGCATGTCCTTGTTTCAAGAAATAACTGAAGGGGCATGGTAGGAGAAGGCTGGTGGACTTTCATCCAGAAGAAGGTGTCATTAAGGAAAGGAAAAGAAACTGCCTCATTTTAAAGAATAACTTTAGGGGAAGGCACTGAAATGGCTTGGGTACAAATTAACGGTAATTTCTTGTCCCTGAACACACCCTTGTTCTCTGACATGCTGAAAGCATATGTACAGTTGCTATTGCATCGCAGTGCTGGATAAGGTTGTGACATCTTGCTGGTGGGGTTAGGCAACAAGTCCTAAGGAAAGTGAACTTGCAGAACACGTGCCTATAGTGCTGTAGAGGGTTTTATAGAGAGAGCTTGCAGAAATGAGATACTGGTTTGAAGATGGTTGGATGAATAAAACCGTGTTTATTATTCTGCAGGGGTCAGCAAGGGATGAGTGGGGTGTCTGGAATGGGTGTAGCTTTAACTATATCAATGAAGATAAATTGGTACAGTTTTTATATGCTGACAAGGTAGGAACTTTGTCAGCATGTGCTAACTGCATTATGAATTGAAGGTGTTCAGCTCTCCTTGCCTGGTACTTACAGTTCTTGGGTTTGACTGCTTTTGAACATACCTGGCATCTGCAGTGAGGCTAGATTGAAAAGCCAGGTTTTCATGTATGGAGGTTTCAGCATCCCAAGTAGGTGGATGTGTACAGTGGGACCTCTTAAGCATAGAGAGGACCTGAAAATCTCTGCGTTGTTTGAGTACCGATGCAGACCTCTCCAGCAACTCTGTTTAAAATATGGATGCTGAGTATCAAAAACTCTGGGCCCAACGTCAATTTTTGCAGTTATCTAAACTTTGGTTTTGAGTTACCAGAACTTTGCAGTGGAGCTTACATGTCAGAAAAATGCAGTGCTGATGATGGGGATCAGGAACATGCCTTCTAATAGGTCTCCTTTGAACATAAGCAGCTGCTGACAGGGAAATTAAATATACAGATTACCTGGTGGGAAGCCTGTAAAATTCATTCCAGACTTGCAGTATGCTCCAAAATGGTGTTATTTCTATGTCTTCATGTTAATTCAGAGACAACAGGCCACCACTTTGTAAATTCTGAGAAGTGGAGTATATTAACATTACTGTCACCACCATGCTGAAAACTCAAACATAATTTTCTCATAATTGAAATAAAAAAGCCAGACCCATAGCCAGCATAAATCGTATTAATTCCACAGACTTCAGTGAAGCTCTAGTGCCATTCAGTAACCACACATCCTATGCCCTATGGTGATCTATGGTTTGTGTTCAAAGAGAAACATGATGATCCCAGACTTGCACAGCGTCTACAAGCTGCAGCAGTATTTAGTCATACATGTGAGGATCCAGTGCTGTACTCTCCAGTTAACTCAATATAACAGCATTGGAAAGAACCCCCAAGTGTCTCCCTGAAGCAGCACTACTCCAAGCAGGAGGAAGGTGGCTTTGCGGGGAAGAGCTGTCACATAGGTCACTGGGCAGACACATATTGTATGCCTCTTCCTGCATGCTCCAGTGCTGAATGGAGAGGATATGCACAGGACAAAACCCCAGCTGCAGAGTTTTCCATTGGTGAAGATGTGGCTTTGCTAGGGGACCATTTTTCTGGCTGCAGGTTTACAGACCTTGTGCCAGGTTCACAGACCATGGCCCAGTGCTTCAAAGGTGAGAGATAGGGCTAGTGATAGGAGAGAGTAAGAAGGGAGCCAGTTGCACGTCTTGTCTTCACCACATAAAGCTTAATATTTTTGTGTCCTGTGGGCTGAAGTACCCTCACATGAGAATACCACAACATCTGTTTTCTAATCCTGATTTGCACTGCAGGTTTTTGGTTTGTGTTTTTTTTTTTTTTTTTTTACCTTGAGTGAGTCATAGGAGGCTACCATCCCAGTTGGCTTAACTATGAAAGTAATAAATAAATAGAGGAAATAAATAAATATGGGGAAAAGAGGAGCCAGAAGAAAGATCTTTAGCTCTTCATTAGTATTTTGACTGAGCAGAGGAAAAAAACTGCCCTTTGTACAAACCACACATTTTAATATTGCCTACAGTAAATGGTGCTTGAGAGTGTAGAGGGTCTGAGATAGCTGGTGTGTGTCAGTAATTCCAGAGTTGGGACTGGATATTCCCACTCAGAATAATACACCAGCACACATATATATGTATTTTCATATATAAAGCACAGCACTACATATGATGCTTTGTGAGGAGTACAAAATGCATGAGCATAGCACCTTCCTTTTGGTTTTTGTATCACAGAAGCACCAAAAAGATGACTAAAATGTGTATTTTACACTTTTTACTTGGGAGTCTCTTCTGGGGAGGAATGCTTTCTTCGGTGGTTTCAAGACTCTGAGTTTTCAGAGGAGCTGACTTTGTATCTCTGATAATGAGCAGTACATAAGGTTGAATTCTGCCCTCAGCTGCGCAGACACAGCTGCCATTTACTTCAGTGGGAGCTTCATGTACATATTCAAGGGCAGAACATGGACGAGAATTTTTGGGTGTATGTAAATGCTGTTCGAGGCTGAGCAGAGGCCATGTAGGGTGACTTGGCATAGAGCCATATATGATGGACTATGTTTTATCTTCCTTAGAATGCTTACTTTTAAAGTCTATTGTATTTTTTAGAGATGAGGACATAGAGTCTCTTCAATTAGTTGGTGATTTTAATTATATCTGATGTGTTAATTTCTTGCTGTGAACTGTGCTGTAACAGTGTTGTGTGCTGTTGATCAACTCCTGGATTCCTCTCTAGAAATGGCTGCATTTTCAGTGATAAGGCACTATGAAAATTGTGCAGGCTGGAATGTATAATTCTAATCAGTGGTTTTTGTTAGGTTAAAGTGCTTAAGCTTTTTTAATATGAGCATGGGATGAGATCAGGAGAAAGAGGAGTATGTGCAATTTCACTATTTTGTATTAGAAATGTTTCCATGGGACCAGAAGTGCATGAAAGAAACAACGCTTGCATTGCATGCCATCAAAAGGTATGTGCCTTTTTTATTGCTTTATGCAAGCGGAAAGTGTTGAAACTAAACTAACGTCTGCTCTGATGCGTGACTTTACATGCTGCAAAGTCCTGCTATGTTGCATGCCTAGGTTCTTTTGAAGGAGAGAGCTTGAGACCTGTGGAAGGATCTTTCCTGAGGCCTTTGAGATTGTGCTGAAGTGCTTTAAAAATGAATTTTCAATTTGCTTATGTAAGTGCTGTTCAGGTGAGCTTTAGAGCACTGTGATTAAGCCTACTTTAATAAAACTTTACAATGCAAATCAGCTACTGAAGCTACTGAACATCTTATGGGAGAATGTGCAAGAAACCTGCTTGTGTATAGCACATACATGTATGTGAGTGAATATATATATATATGCCCACACTAATGGAGACATTATTTTGGCATGTATAGTATTACTGGAGTTATCCCGTGCGAGGCAGAGATCCTACATATCTATGAAAGCTATTTCTGTTGCATGATGGTGTGGTCTAAGGATATGAATCTTCTAAGATGTTCATGTTTAAGTTTTTTTAATCCATATGAAGAATTTCTGAAGTGCCAAAATGTTTAGGAATTCTAATCCAAATTGTATGAGTAAGAGGGATAAGTATTCTTCTTTTAAGAAAAGATTATACAGTCTCAATGAACAAAAAAAACCCTCCAAAGCTTAATCTTGTTACTCTTTACAAAAAAATAGTTTTGCTTCCAGAGTATTTCCTGAAGACACCTGTGGTGCTTTCCCTGCCACCTAGAAGAGGCCATAAAGATGTATTCCTATCAAAAAGCACTTCCTTGACTATGCTCTTTGATTTTTTTTTTTTTTTTTTTCATATGTGTGTGTGTGTGTGTGTTTTCCTTCAGAAAAGAATGGCCTACCTGGGAAATTCTGTTGTCAGATTCTTTTTTTCTCACTTGGCTGAGTGATGGGAGCAAAAATTCCATACTGGATTTGAATTAATGGAAGCTGCGTCTCCAGAAAAGCAGGAGACCAATCAGGGTATATAAGTAATTATATAAGTAATTCAAACTGCTGGAGAGAACTGTAAAGG
This sequence comes from Psilopsiagon aymara, assembly GCA_024733675.1. Classification (NCBI taxonomy): domain Eukaryota; kingdom Metazoa; phylum Chordata; class Aves; order Psittaciformes; family Psittacidae; genus Psilopsiagon; species Psilopsiagon aymara. Next base: position 24,753 of record JANRGW010005071.1, on the reverse strand, counting down.
TGAAAGGACACTGTGAGCAAAAGCAGCTATAGTGATGCTTTTTGTAGCAAGCTTAATTGGAGAGGAACCACTGGAGGGGAATCTGTTTAGTCTCTTACTAGTAATTCTGGACACTAAAGGCTAAGGAAAAATTACTAGTGATTAAACTATGTATGGAGTTCGGGCTTGATTCAGCGATATACTTTCTGAATCCAACTATCAGGAATAGCATGTGTTTTTCCTTTATATGCTGCATGTGAGCTTATGAATGAGGTTTTGATAGGACGCTGCTCCTCAGTGTAAGATAGCATCTTCATCTTCAAAGGGGTTCACTTTTGAATCGTTCCATCCTAAAAAAGCCTGCTTGCTAAGCAGTAGTTGTGAGCTGAAGTATAACTCCGGTAGATGATTTACAATGAAATTTTCTCTTCCATAATTTGCTTATCTGAATGTCATGGTTTGCAGATGAAACCTGCTGCTTCTGTCATTGATTCTGCCACTGTTGTCATGAAAGAGTTTAGTATGTACACTTGAAGCTCTCTGCTTCTTTTCTTTTGTCCTGTGCGAAAAGCTCATCTTCAGTGGAAAGTACAGCCTGAATGGTGTAACTGAAGCAAACATGTTTATGATAGCAAATACCACCACTACAGTAATGTAAACTTCTGTTAAAGCACGTGGCAATGCAGTCCTGCAGTATTTGTGTTAGTAAGAAGATAATCAGAGATATGAAAAAATCCCCCTTGACTGGATCCTGTGTGATCACAGAATCATAGAATCACTGTGTGGTGCTTGCACATTGTTTGATAACTTACCTTTTTTTTATTAATCTGGGAGGAGTTGTACTCTGTTGTAAAGCTGTAAGCAGAGACAGTGCATGGCTTGGCTTTATGCTGTACTCAGGTATTTTCTCATAATGAATTCTGAATACAGGATATGCTGGCTAGATGTGAGTTATTCTTTGTTCACCTGTCTCTCAACACAAACAAATTACATGTTGTAGATCACCATAGTTCATAAAGTATTCAGCTGTAGTTTGATATGAAAGTAAGTTTTCCTTGTGACAAAAATCAGTGCACTAATTTAGTTTTATTCCACTTTTTGAAACTGTACTATGATTGATGTGTCACCTAGATAGATTTATTCAAACACAGTATGAAAATGGCCATTACAGAAACAGGCACAGTGTCTTCAGTCATGATGTAAAACCTGACAGAGATAAAACCGTAGTGTAATGTACCTTCATAAAGTCACATTTACTGTTATTCATTCAGTAAAGTCCTCTTATTTAGGTATTGGAATGAAAACATGATTTACTGCTTTTGGGTTTGGATGAAAACTAAACCAAATATTTTTCCCAATGGAAAACATTAAATATGAAGGATTCAGTGATACTATAAAACACTTCCAAATTCTGGCTTACAAAATGTCTGCAAAGTTCTAAAATCCCCACCACATGATTGTTTGTTGATTGCCTCTAGTTTGTTTTACTCTTGTCCTCTTTGTGATTATATTCCTGGTTATTGTCATACTTCTTAGTATGGTAAAATATGCACTTGTTTTTAACAAGAATTTCTAGCACGTAATTACTGTAAAATGTGCTACTTACTTGAGACTGCAATTGTATATTCTTCACATAAAAATACTTCTGGATTTGTTTTTTTTTTTTTAATTTTTTTGATGCCTAGTTTTGCCACACTTTTTTCAGAACTTAATATTGAGGCATTCATTTGTTATGATGAGTTATTTATGTGTTTCCTTTTGAAGAAGTATGATAGTTAACAAAGGTAGTTGGATCTTTGGAGATAAATGTTTGTGTCATTGTACTGTGTAAAATTGCTGCTTGAAAGCCTTGTTACCAATAAGTAGTAATTAGTTAGAATTTAACATATGATTTTAATATGAAGTTGCCCCTCACAACATTTGGAAGTTGGGCACACACACATAAAGGAGAGAATGTGTAAGGCTGTGTGCTTATTTTGTGTTTATTTTATGGGCTTCAGTTATGTTTACTAAAATAGCCCTTTTAGGTCAGATGAAGTACTGTTTTGTTTTGCAGAGCTAAAACTTAATGGATTTTTTCCTTTTTTTCCCCATCATGTGACTTAGCAGGAGGAATCAAAGTGAAATTTGAATGTTAATAGGTTCTCGATTCAAAAGTCAAATACCTACTTTGAAAATGAAGAGCTGTGGTTGTAATTTTATCTGTTTAACAGTTTTCATTCAGACCAGAAGCAAGCCAAATTATTGTTTCCTTGAGTGGGTAATCTTTGGGTACAAAAAGTATAACAGATTTTACCAAGAGTGGTACTAAAGTAACTACTGCTTTTAACATTCGGTGTATAACCAGTTGATACATAAATATGGTCTGAATTTGAAAGTATTGCTTTGGCTGTAGTGAGCTGATAAACCAGCGGCACATATGTATCACTCATTGCTCTCCAATATGGTTGCTGATGTGCCGCTAGCAGTAGGATAATCTAATACCCAGCTTGTTTTCTGACTTACTTTCCTTTTTATGCCTTGCTTCACACATAGTGCAATTCTTGTAGGCATATTTTGGCAACCTTGGTTTGTGCTTCTTGGAAAGAGGCTTTCTGCCTGTCCTTTTTCAGGCAACACCACCCTTGCTGTTCTGTGACTCTATGGGGTTTTAATGTTTGAAAACCAACAACATGGCCTCATCTAAATCGAATTAGCCCAGCTGTAGTCTGTTCTGGCTGCTGATCTGAGAGCTGAAGTCATTCAGTCTGAGATTCCCAGCCAGCAGTACAATACATTGCGTTGTTTCAGTAGTACTGAAATTCCACTACAGTATAAACTGATGCTTGTTTTTGATAGGGAATATGTCTGATGTTGCAAGTTAACAAAATATTTGAAGGCCAGGGAGATTGCTCTTGTGATGAAGTTCTTCTCTGATGTTGTTATCATTAAAGGCGGCTGGAAATGTTCTGTTTAAAACGGGTTTGGGGAAGCTGAGTTCTGAGAAATTTATGTAGGTTAATTTTTACTTTGCAGTTTCAGCTGAAAACAGAAAAATCTTTATATGTGAATGCTGCTGGGTTGCCTTATGGGAATTTTAAGTCAGCTGCACCCTGCAGATCAGTGTTCAGTGCCCCAGCTTTCCTGTGCATTCCAGAGCATCCGGAGTCACTCCTGTAGTCCCAGCAAGAAGAGGGACTGTGGACATTTGTGATGTAATCTGTGCTGTCAGCTCTGTGCCACTTTTCCCGCTGTAGTATCCAAATTTCTTGCAGCAGCACATGCATTAATGTGGCTAATATCTGTTACAGTGTTCCTTCTCCCTCTTTGTGCTTCATCTGAGAGAAATTGTGTGTACAGTACAAGTCAGACATCCTTTTTGAGTGGGGCTTCTTTTGTTGTTTTAAAGACACAAACTGTAGTGAATAGCATTAGGAAAAGCAAGTAGAAGTTCATCCATCAGATGCAATGGGAAATGATGAGGTTTTTCACATACCCATATTCCAATGAGAGTTGCTGCCCCATTTTTGACCAGCTCATGCAAAACTGTGCCTCCTGCTGTAACATTACCATGATGGCATGAAAGCCTGCAGTGCCTAAGTGGAGCAATTCGCTGTGATTTTGGAACTTTAAGTGATATTTTGAATATGCTGAAAACATGCAGTCTGTGCAGTATCTTGAAAGTAAGAACCTTGTTTTTAAATCTGAAGAGCCGTGGAAGCCCATGCAGATAAATCAGGACATGCTGTTACACAGGAGTTTGTGATGCCAAGGAATTATGCTGCAAGTTGCTGTACCAGCGGACTTCTTGTTGAGAGGGGTGTGGGGATGTTGCATGCTTGAAGTGTAGGGAAGCATTTTTAGATGGTGATATTCTTTCTTTGTATCCTTAAGCATACTATTTGGGGAGGGGGCATAGGTTATGAATGTCATGAGTGGAGAAAAGTAGACAAAAAGGCGAGGAAACTTTTTCACATAACTAGAATGATGTTTTTCCTTCACTGCCTTAGTCTGCAATGTTGCATGTTTTAATGCTGTTAAAAAGCAACTTTGAAGCTATGTCTGAAAAGTGGTAAATTGAGTTTGTCTCACTAAAGTAGCCAGCATTGATGCAAAAAACATAACTCCAAAACCCATTGTCTTCACTGCAACTCCAGGCTGCGTTTCAGGCTCACTGAAGTTAGCCAGAAAATTCGATTGTGTCCCTGCGCATGCCCTGCGTGTTACTCATCAGGACTTTGCAGGGACCTGAATGGTCTTTCTGTGTATGAGTTCAGTGCTGTCTGTCCCCTCTTCTGGTGTCAGGGTTAAGTGCAGGTATGGAGATCAGAAAGCCTTTCTCTTTTTTTCTTTACTTCCTTTTCTACAACATTTTACTTTTTTGCCAGGTTCTGTTTAGTGATGCTAACCAGGCCGTGACATTTGAAGATTTCACAAAATGGGATGCCACTGGTGCCTACTGGGCCCTGCAGAAGATGAGACTCCTTGCAAGCAGGTTCTCAGAAGATGGGAAAACTCAAGAAAATAGGGATCTAAAGTACACCATTTTCCTGCTGGAAGGAGCTGTGGCCCTGCCTTTCCACCTTTGGAAACCATTCCTCCTCTTGCTTTGCTGTCTCCCTGCTGTCAATCCAGAGAGTGTCTCAAACTTCATTTGCGCTCATTTCACACAGAGTTTGCTTATCAGTCTGAAAGGCGACTGTCTGATCTTTCCCTTTGCATGCTTTCACTTTTAAGATCTTCCCTTTCTTATGTAAAAAAGGCAATTAGAGTCGTATCTGTTTATTTTAAACAAAATGGCTGTTAATTAGCGTGATCAAAAACCCTGCCATTGTAGACTATGGGTTTCACTTTGTAGTTGCACTAAATTGCGTACAGTTTGGTGCCAGCTGACATGATAGCAACACAAAGTCTAGCTTTATTTTAACTTAATGAACAAACAGATTTATGAGGCTTTGTTATCTTCTGGTTTAGATCTGTAGGTTCTGAATGCATTATTTAGAGTTCTTGCTTCTTAATGACTAATGTCATGTTGTTACTTATTAAGAGTGCTTTAACTTCCTGAAGAAGTTTCCCTCTCTTTTGTATCCCCTTGTTTCCATTTTCCTTCTTTTTTTTTTTTTTTTTTTTTGATGGCTTAATTAAACGGTACATCTGTGCTACACAAAACAGTTGAGATGCACTTCTCTAGTCATGTTCAGATGTTTCAGCACCAACTCTGTAATGTTGTAAGGGCACTAGATATTCTCTCATCCCTTTAAATCAGAATAAGGGCAGTTCCTTAATTTTTGCCTTGCCTCCATCACTGTCCGGTGTTCATTCATAATGTCTGGAAAAAAAGACACCCACAAACAATCCATCAGTCTTGCTTTGTTTTGGAAAGAAAAAGATTGAGAATATTGGTGGTAAAGCTGTGATAACTTGACTCACATACATCTTAACTCATGTGTGTAGACCTGACACCTTATTGTGAATGATAGCATGTCCTTCTAAATGAAAAAAAACCCACATTTTAAAAAATAAAAGACATTTTAATTAAGAAGTGAAAATTCTGGGTGCGTTCTTCTTTATTGCTGTGACTTATTTGTGGAGGAAGGGTGCTCATTTCAATAATTTTAGAGGTCTGCTTTTTGTATTCAGTGTAGTAACTTCTAATTGTCAATGAAACAGTGACTAGAACTAGCAAAAGTGTGGAGCTGAACATTGATCAGGTCATCTACTCTTGTCACTACTTGAGAGCTGGGAACTGCAGTGTAGTTTTAAGAATTTACATTCCTTTCAATGCAGGTATCCCCCATCACTGGAGTTCCCGCTGCATCCTAAGCAAGACATTTTAGTATTAACTTCTGTATGTTGATACAAGGCCTAATTGACCCAGTATTTATCAAAATAGCTGATTATTCAGGTATGTCGTTATTTCTCTGCCTTTTTATCTGTTGGTCATTATTGAAGGATTCAAGTGAAATACTTATTTGCATAGAGAAAATCAAAATTGAAGTCAAGTCATGAGCAAAGTCAGTGAGCTGGCATAAATTTGATTAAAAGAAGGGGTCATCAGACCATTTTACAGGGTTTGCTTTCATTTAAAGCTTTGCATTGAATGTAATTCTTGGTTATAATTCTCTAAGTACATGTTTAAATGCATAAGACAATTAGTACCTTTTCATATGCCTATATTTCAGTACTAAACCATACACTATTTCATATAGAAATATTGAAGAAAATATACTTGCTATTGTGGAAGATTAAGGTAATAATAATATCCTCTTAGAATAAACAATCTGTGTAGACTTAAGGCAAGCAAAAAGACAAACCAACAAACAATAAGACTAGAAGAAGTGAATATGAAAACGAATTTTAGCAGTTTTCTGATAGATTCACATTTTTGTAACTGTTGCACTTGTAATTTGCAAATTAAAGAAATGTGAAATTTTCAGGGGAGAAGCATTTTTAGAAAGGTTTTAATTTTGTTTTGATCTTTTACAACATTGTATTGAAATCAAATGAGGGGTTCCGTTTCTGTTTTATCACCATAAAATAAAAAAGAAGCATCAGGTAAAAGAAATTTTCAGATGATAATTTGTCTTTATATATCACCTAGAGCTTTTTAGGGCTAATGGTTAAAATGGAAAATTTCGGTCATATCGAGAGGTCTTTTCTAGGTTTTTCAAAATGAAATATCATAAACACTGTTGAAAATGTTCAATACAGGTGAAACATCAATTTACAGTGTAAATGTTATTTGCGATCTTTTTTAGTAGATCTGTTATTTTTAATAATGAAGAGAAGAATAAGGAATGGCATGCGGTTAAACAAAGTAAGGAATTCTAGGAAGAATAGAGGTCAAGCGCTGTGGTCCATTTCATCTTTAATTCAAGAACAAAGAATTGGTCAATGAAAAAACAAGGAAGACATTTTGATAAAATAGGCTTACTAGGCACTACCTGCAACTAACTTGTCGATCTTACTCATAAAACTAAATTGAGTTTCATGAAAAGGAAAGTTAACGAATCAAGCTTTTAGACGAATTATTGCAGACTGAAGATAACTGAGATGTGCTTTCTGGCTCTTTAGTTTCTCCTTTTTGCTTCACAACATGAACTGCGCAGCCAGGAAATGTTTTATGAAGGGAAGTCTCTTATGGCGAGTTATTTTGCAATTCTTCAGTTCCAGGAATTTTTTAGCTTTTGATGAAATCGTTGATATTGGGAGTTTTGTATTGGCCAACTGGAATATTCTATTATTGTATAGAGGTATAAACATTTATGCAAATGCTATTTTTCATGTGCTAGTTAATTTACATATATTTTATGTTTAATTAACATATATAATATTTTTTTCTGTAGATGTATTAGAAATGGGGCTTTGATCCATCTGAGTCCTTCAGCAGATGCTTAACCTTAAACACATAAATAATCCCATTGTTTTCAGTGTCTTTAATCTGTGCTCTTAAGTGCTTTGTTGGATTGTGGCCTAGTATAATTATATGTTTGCAATAACAGTTGCTTATTAAAAGCAGTTGCTAGATCTCAAAAATAATAGAAATAACATGAAAAAATATGTATCAAACAGTATTGCAAAATACATAATAAATATTTTAGAATCCTTATTTGCTTGTTATTGAACATCATGTTGCAGGTTCTGCTTTTTGAAACTCTTTTAATTTATGAGGTCAAGACTTAGGCATAATAAGTAAGATGCTGCAGTTATAAATTCAGGAAACTTTTATAAAGTTTTATTTTTTATAATACTGCAATTTATAACAAAGGTGAGATTTTGTTAAGTGGTTTTCTTATTTATGATTCTAAAGCTCTTAGAAGGACAATCACTAGCTGTTAGCTCCTACAGGACTTTGCTTTTCTCTTTAGTAAGGACAAGTGAGTAAAATCATATTAATGTGTTAGAAATACTGGTCTGTCTTGCCAGTGTTTCATCTCTTTATGAAGTTAGTGGCTTTCACATTTCCCTGCTCTTTTTGTTCCTGGGTCTGTTCTGTAACGTTGCATACTGTGTCAAGCCCACTCTATTTCTTTTAACCCAAAGCAAAGATTAAAGACGTAAGGGTTGAATATTGTATTATACTGTGATAAAATATTCTGATGGGATGTGAGTAATGTTGTTCACCTGATTGCCACCCCAGCTCTATTTCACAGATCCTTGCTATGAGAGTGAGTAGATTTCCTGATTATAAATCCTCTGAAATTGAGGATTGATAGTAACAGAGGCACATGAGGTTTCAATTGACAAGTTCAAGAAACCACTTGCATCGGTAAAACACTTGTCTTATCATCCAGTGCTTGTGACTGCAGCTTTGTACTGGTATCTTCCCTCTCCATAAATTAATTTACTACTTCCCTGACCTACCTGGTTCTCTGAAATATTTTTTTCAGTTTTTTTTTTTTCCATAGAAGCTCGAGAAAGACTACAATAATTGTAATTTAAAGGCAATTTTCCTTAGCCTTTTGTGTTTCTGAGTCAGAGCTTACATGTATTTTACAATGAACTGTCCCTTCAACTCTTCCAGCACAAGCATCTTGCCTGGTCTGCCAGCTGAAATATTTTAGCACATTTTTAACTAATGGGAGCACGAGTGAAAGAGCACAAGCATACAGCAGCATTTAAAGGGTAAAAGAAATGTGAAATGATCTGTATATATCACTGTTGTATGTGATAAAAAGGAGGGCATGGCTATCGTAAGTTAGAATATCCAGCAGTATTTATTAAATATAATATTTATCCAAATAAATTCAGAATAAATTTATTTCCTTATGTATAATGGAGGTTCTCCTATGGATGCAATGGGGCATATGCATACTCTTGAGTTTTTCCTTTGCAGAGGAGTGTGTAGGCCGAAGTGCTGCTCTGTGATTTCATGTATGTATTGTAGGATGCGTCACAGAGCTCTTGATTAGATGGCCTTGTCTGAAGATGCTGTGTATAGCTGCGTGAATTAGTGCTGTTTGAAAAAGGTGAAAATGCAGGAAAAGATTGCAAGAAAACCAAAATCCCTTCTGGCTGAAGTGGCAGAGTCGTCTCCTCCCCCACCCACTTAGGAAGTAACAATTTCCCCCCAGAAATTAGTTCATTAGTGTGTATTGCTATTCATGCAGGAAGGTGTGTGATGTCCTGTGGCTGTATGTATTTGAGTAGAAAATGTCACCTCATATCAGATTTGCAATACTCCCAGCCTGCACTGGCCCAGGGCATATAATCTCTTGAGATCTTTTGTAATGCACAGTGACTGCATCACTACAGCTGAATCAAAACTTCACCATGTTCAAGGAGAGGATAATGGTTGCCACCTTATGCAGCTCAGATAAGTGACAAGTTTGGGGAAGGTCACAGCTCAGTATGTAAAGTCTTCCATATCTCACAGAAAAATTCCATATCCTGCTTGGCACCTCCCCCCCATTTCTTTGCTTACACAGATGGAAATGTTGAAATGAAATAGGTACTTGGCAGAGTGAGTGTGAGCATGGGGCTGTTGTATTTTGATGTGGTTCTTAAATTGCCCTTCATTGTCAGAAGCTGTTAGGTTGGGGAATGGAATATACTTCATGAGTGGCAGTAGGAATTGGTTGTTATCTTTATTCTCCACAGGGGCACACAGAAGTGGGGCGTTATCCCGTGTGTTGGTAGGAGCTGACACAGGGGGAATAGGGGCGAGGGCTGCCTGTGATGCTGGAGTGCATAGGGGGTGAAATGTGTCAACGTTCCTCCCTTTCTCAGCAGCCCCTCTGCCCAGGGACTGCCATGGATAGGTTGTGGGGCAGCTGGCTGGGAGCTTTTTGCTGGGCCTCCTGCCCTGCTTCAGTACCACTGCAAGGGGAGCCTTGGGGTTGTACAGGCAATGCCCTGCACACACAAAGGTAGGAGCGTCCCTCATGTTTTTGGTGGGTTTCATCAGCTCTTCACCATCTCAAGTCCTCTAAGCAGCCTTTTCACCCCAGGATAAGGCAGAAGCGTGAGGGAGGTACATGATGAAGCTGAGTGGGACTATTGGAGCCATGGGCAGTCTGCAGTAGGAATTGCGCTCAGTCATGGTTGAATGTATTTACAGTGATACAAGGAAGTTTTTACAGTCACCAGCCCTTCAGTTGAAGCAAAACTGAAAAATATGGCACAGTATGCCCTAATCCACTTAATATGGTTTCTGTCCATAGCTACCTTCTTGCTATCTTGCAGTAAAGATGTTCAGTTTCTCCATGTCCAAGCAGAAGAGAAAGATTAAGTACATCACTGTGCCTTGTAGTTTCTGGCAGAACTTCTTTTCTGTTTACATAGACTGTAAGATGTGCTTTGTTTTATTTTCTCTCTTTCCCTTTTGAAAGGTACAAAGTACAGTGACAGGAACTATCATATTCAATTGGACGTGCTTTCTACAGATTTGTTAAGGATTTACTCTACACATTTGTAGCGTTTAGTTGCCATGGCAATGACCTCGGTGCAAAAGGGAACAGCCTTTAGGTTGGACCTCAGATTTTCCTTTCATTTCCATTTAATTTGATTTGACTGCGAAATGTCACTTCCATTGCATTGATTAAGCTTCATTGTGGCCACTAGCTCTGTTAGAAAGGTTAAAGGGCAGGCCAGTGGCTGTCATTTTTCTTCCCCCACCCTTTTCTGATAGCAATACAGATAGGGTTTTTTTCCAGAGGAAGAATAAGGTTTTACCCCATGGTGTTCTGCAGTAAGAGCAAAACTGATGCAGCAACAGTTTGAAGCTGTGCAACCTGCAGCTTCCTCATACAGTTTCTTAGTGCTTAAAAAAATAGGAATTTGTTTCTCTTTTTCTTCCTGGCATATGCTTCCCCCCAGATAAATAGAAGTGAATGTACCCTCCAACATTAGCAACCATGCTAGAAGAGGGGCAGTCATCTCTTTTTCAAAATCTCTGTTATCCCCAGGGTGTATGATAGCTGCCTGACGGCTTCTGTGAGGCTGTGAGCTGGGTGCAGAGGGTTCCCCTGTGGGCAGGTTCTTTCTACTTCGTTTGGTGTTTGCTGATTATGCAACAAGTGTCAAATGGAGAATGGCAGCACACTGGGATGGAAGGCTCCAATGAAGACCCAAGCAAAAGCAAGGATCACTTAGGCAGTTTTATTAATGGCAAACAAAAGCACAATTGTGACATTCTTCAGTATTAATCAAAAGCTTTCTACCTTTCAAAGTGATGCTTCCCATCTGTGGAATAAAAAGGTCAAAAATTGTGGTTTATATATAAAGACTTTCCCCTTTTGGTGCGCTAAGACCTCTGCTTTGTAATGTGGGCTGTTAAGGACTTAGGTAAATTAGATCTGTTCATTTAGGTATTGTAGAACTTAGGATGCCTCTTTTGTCTACGTCTCTGCAGTAGCAGGCACAGAAGCCTTACCGGCGAGCTGGCTTTTTCCTATGAGCCAGGTTTTCTGCCACGTGCTTCACCATCGACTAAAATATCATATTGAAATTTGCTCATTGCAGATAACTGAAGTTAAGATTTCTCCTGTGTAATTTGGTCAAAACTTAAGGTAAGAGTCTCATAATTACTCTTTTTTTTTTTTTTTTTTTTTTTTTTAACATGGCAGATGCTCATTTTGAAAACATTGATGAACTTTCTTTTGATCTTACTAGTGCTGAGAATAATTCTGTCATTGGATCTTTGTTTGTTTAGTTGGATGGAAATTAAAAAATGAATAAACCAAAAATATTAAAACAGCTTGAAATGAAAGGAAGGATAAAAGGAAGGCTCATTAAAGCAGGCATGTAAGTATGAGCAAGTGGGTTAGTGAAGCAGAGGCCTGGAAAGGTTGAGGGAGAGAAAATGTTTGTCCAGTTACAGGGTAAACAACACAAGGAAAACTGTAAACCCAAAGAACTCCATACAGCTTGGGAGACTTTGCAGCTGAAACAGCCCTGTTTTTTCATTCGTGACTGAACTGAGCTTCAAATTAAGCCTCTTTGATTTTAGAAAGGTGGGCTGTAAAGAAAACTCCAGTTCTGGAGCTTGTATATTGGCTGGTGTGGAGAAGTAACTCACACATATATGAGAAAAGGGATTGTATCTAATTTCTTTTTCTTATTTCTGCTCTTTTCTTCATGTCATGTAGCATCTAATATCAGGGAGGTTCTCTGATAGAGACATCTTCCCATCACTCGTGGTCAAGGAGTGCAGGTGGAAGGGTGCAGGTGCCTGGGCATGCATGTCTTTAATTCCACTGTGTGGTTCACAGGTGGAGAGGGCTTCAACTGGAGAAAGGGCAAAGAGGGACAACATTTTCTCATGTGTCTCTGTGTATCATAGAGGAGTGGTACTGCTTGACATGGCAGCCTGGAATCTCCGGGCTTTGTTTGTAATTTAGGTGGAGGAGCAAGCCCCCTGGCTGTGAGCTTTAGCTCCCTTACCTATGTTTTATATTGCTGGTGAGCTGACTGCCAGAGGGAAGACACAGCCTACATGGTGAGTTCATTACCCTCCTGTCCTTCCTGAGAGCACCAGCTATGCTGGCTCACTTTTCTGTTTGCCTCCAGAAAGTTAAATGAATAACTGGGGAGAGAGAAAAGGAAAGGAGCAAGAGAAGGAAGTAACTTCCTCCATCAAAGAGGAAGATAAAAATATATCTTAAAGCTGGAATAACTCAGGGCGGTCCAGCTGGTGGTCTGTGGGATGGTTCTGTCTGACCTGATTGCTTTCTACTGTGGCCTTGCCGTGGAGGCTGGGGGTGAAGGGGAAAGTTGGATGTGAAATCCAGCAGCTGTTGAATACTTTTGCTTAGCCATGCAAATTCTCACTCTGCCCACAAAGGGGGAGGAGGAGTTTGGCACTGCTTGAGCTTGGACACTGGCCTGTGGAGGTGCCCCAAAAATCAGGATCCTGCTCAGGGCTTTGGAAGTACTCTATTGTCTTGGCCTGAGTTTGTAAAACCAAATGTTAGCTCTCAGTTATGTGTATCTCTGAGTGTTTCTGAGAAGGTATTGCTATCACTTTTTCTTCTTTTCATTGTTTGGAAAGGAAACCAGTGTCAGAGCATCAGTTCTTGTAACCAGCATGTTAATATTCTCTGAGTATAAATGCAGACACTGATGACTTCCAAACAAGGTGATTTCTTCTGCAGTGATGTCTCAAAAGTTCCGAAACTCAAAATTACATAAACTCCGAGTCTTTATTTGGAGATAAAGGAAGTGTGGGACTGTGGATAAAGCATCAGAGTAGGAGAAAAGAGTCGGATCCTCTGTGCGCTTTAGGTTTTAGTTCTTTAATATGAATCATGGTATTTGGCTTCTTATGCAAAAGCAATATGAGGACCGTAGAGGTTTGTGATGATCAATGTTGGTATTGCTAACTTTTGTTGTGATTTATGAAGTGGTTCTTTTTAGGAAAATAGTGTTTACAACTAAATATTGAATTTTGTGCTTGTTCTTCTTGGCAGTTCTGCCATGTGGTAGGAATACCAGCTTTCTGAACTCTCAGCCGCACTCTGTGACAGAGACAGAAGAACAACAAATGTTTCTTTCAGATGTCTCCTGTGTCATCCTCTTAGTTATAAACACTGTATGAAAAAACTGAAGCAGGTGCAAAAAGTTGAAAGCCAAATTCTGAAAATCCCATTTTATACAGTATCCCAAATCTTTGTTAAAAATGAGACAAAACAGATTTATTTGGGTAATTCCTCAGGGTTTTTTGTTGGGTTTTTTTTTTGTTTTGTTTGGTGTTTTGGTTTTTTGTTGTTGTTGTTGTTGTTGGGTTTTGTTTTTTGGTGGGTTTTTTTTGTGCTAATTAATTGTCCCTTCTGCCACCAAAAGCTAGTTTGTGATTCATGGTCTGAACAGTCGAGATGCTCCTCCATGAAGGTGCTGCTTTACCTCCAAGGCAGGTGTGGTGTGGCTCACCACCTAGTACAGAACAGTTTTCCCTTGCATCTCCCTTGGATCCCTTGTGAGAACAGTGGAGTTGAATTGACACATCTTTTTCTACCTCAAACCTACGTCATTTTATTTTGAGCATTACGTTTCACCATCAGTGAAAGACATTATCTCACCGAGGGAAACCAATCTTGCCCTGTTTAGTCAGTGAAGGGAGATGCTGTTTAATTCCTTTGCACAAAATGAGCAGGATTCAGCAGCTCCAGCTCCGACACTTTTTTTTTCCTCTTCTCAGCAGGAGCTGAGTGTTGGCGTTTCTCCCACAGCATCATTCCTTGTTGTTTTTGCTTGAGCAAAAACAACAAAAAAAAGGAGATTAAAAGGAAGAAGTAGACAGATTTGAAAGAGGATCATTAGCTCCAAGGTCTTATGGGACCTCCTTGAAACTGTTCACAACCATGTGTTACCCATGCCAAAGTCATACTGTAGTTTTCAAAATCTTTTATAATCTCCAACATGTAAACAGTCTTTATCTTTTCTTTTTCTGTTTGCTGTTTAACAGGAACAGTTCATAGTAGATTTTGTCTCTTTACCTCTCCTTCTTAGAATTCAGTAATTCATGACGTTCATGTGTTCATGTCATGATACACTGTTGATGTAACTGGTTTGTATTAGCCTTCCTGAAGTGTCTGTATGGAGGCATAGAAGGAGAGGAGTCTTTCCTAGTTTTACCAATTTGAATGTCAAGCCCAGTTCACAAAAATTTCCAGAATAGGTGAGAGTTATAAATAAAACTGAATGTGTTACTGTTTTGGGGGAAAGCTGTGGAACTCAAGTTTTTTCTTCCAGCTCAACCCCAGAATAGATACATGCTGTTAGTTTTTCACTTTGAGCTTTTAGATTCCAGCAGACCTCAAACTTAGAAGAAGATAAGAAGAATTTTATGAACTGAAGAGTTTCATGCAGATATGAATCAGCACGGATATCTTGTCTACCATCATCATGTGAGTATGCTGTCATTGCAGCATATATGACAAATATTGGAATCTTAAACTGCACGCACTTGTCCACTGGGCCTGTGAGGCAAAGCAGGGAAAAGAACATTTTTCAGATCCCAGAAATAGTATTTTTTAGGAAAAAATGTTTTATCTGCAGTTTCTTAATTCAGTCTGTAAGTTCCATTCAGTCTTTGAGATGTAGGAGGACTTACTGTTTTTTTGTGGGTTTTTTTTTTTTTTTTCCCCACAAGGCCAATATAAATATTAAAAACAAGGAAATTATAGAGTTGGTTTCTTATTGTTAATATCATAATGCATCTTTTGTTGGGCTTCCTCTCTGCAGGACTCTCCCTGCTGCAGTAGGGCTGTTTACCTCTGACTTCTTTTATAAACATAGCTCCAAAGGCCCTGTTCTGCAGAGCTGCTTTCACAAATTATACTAAAGGCTCCAAATTCTTGCAGAGAATTGGACAGATTTGATTGACCAAGTAAACTAAAATCCCAGCAACAACAGAAAAAATAATTCAAGCATTTTGAGAGATGAGATTTAGGGGAATTTATAGTGCTAGTCTTAAAAAATGAATCTTTAATGTCTGAAGGCTTCAAGTCCTTGTTTCTAAAGAACCCTTTTCCCTTTGCCCCCATTTTGAAGCACTTATTTTCCTCTTTGCTTGCAAGCATCTTTAAAAGATCTCAAGTCTTTGTACTCGAGATTGCTTTTGTTCAGAGTTGTCCAGTGTTTTCTCCCCTTTCATGTTTTTTTTGCACTGTTTGCTTTGCTGTGTGTGAACATGCAGCCTGGGCTGTGTGCACATTGCGGGGTTTAATGTAAAATTCTGGTGGGTGAAATTATGCATATCTCCTCCTGTTTTGCCTTTTATTTTTGCTATGTGAAGGAACCAGCAAAAGGTTGCTGTTACAAAACATATAAATAAATCACAGAGTGGTAGGTTTCGTAATCAGTTTAACAGGTTTTATTGTAGTTGATATATAATATTGCATGTTTGCATGTGAAAACAAAGGGAAAGTAAAAACAAAATTATATTTATCATCAATTCTGTTAATTACAAGAAACTAGTTCACAAATACACTGGAGTACTATCTTCAGCAAATCCTTTGTCTTCTTGTTTGTTTAATAAATTAGATGGATGTACCAAAGAGCATGCTGCTGGGGCAACATTAATTTTATTATAGAATAAAAAGTAGAACTATTAGTCTCCGTTTCTGGCATGTTTGTAAGCTATCTGACCTATTTTCTTCTCCCGCCCTCTTCACAGTGCTTACCAAATTCCCTTTTCCTATGCCTAATGTAAAACTGTCTTACAATTAAACCAGCTGATAGTCAGCCCTGGAGACATTACCCAGTGTGCTGGCAAATAGATAAGATATATTGTTTTACATATTTGTGCAACAGGGAGAGACAGCTTCATCACTTTAAGCAAGGGAATAATCTGTTTACACTAGAGAAATAGGCTTACTTGGTTTTCTTCCCTTCAGTTGTGGAGATAATTTCAGGGAGCAATATTTACCTCATATTTGCCAATGTGGATGGTTAGTCTTAAACTGATTACATTTTAAGTGAAGAGTAAGCTAGGAGACTACAGTTCCCAGAATCCTCAAGGGGTGTATAATGCCTAATACGGATTTTTCAAACTGAAGAGCTGTGTACGTGATTAAGTTTTTGCTACTGCTTGTAGTAGGAGTTTGGGGTATCTAGGCTGTTTATAAATTGCATTCCTTGCAAGAAAGCCCCAGAAATCCAAACCAACCAGAAAAGACCTACTACTGGGTGTTTGTCTTGTTACTGAAGATGAAAAGCAGGCCTTTAAGATGAAAAAAAAAAAAAGTTTAATTAACAGTATAGTCGTTCCAGGTCTTCAAAGATCATGGCCCTCATACAACAAAGTCTGTCAGGAGTAAAAAAATCTTAGACATGTCAGAAGTCATGAGTCTTCTCTCTGAGCAACTATACTGCTTTTTGTTTTGGGCAGTTCGTGATGATTTTCAGGTTTTGGAGCACTGAAGGAGATACTGATTATTTAAGGTTTTCTATGTGAAAATAAAACCTACCAAGTAATAGAGCACTTAATAGGAAGCAACTTAGAATTTCTGGTATGACCTTGGCCTGTTATTTTTCAGTGAGGGGTGTGTCTGCAGGGAAGGGCATGGTCAGACTAGTTTGGAAATCAAGAAACTAAATTAATGTATCCTAGGACTGCAGGAGGACAGCACATCGTGTTAAGGTGGCCATAGGAACCAGGGTGGATTCCAGTTGGACAGCTCAGAGTGCGGGTAAATGTCTCTTCTTGCACCTTGAACTGCACAGGCATTTGTATAGTCTTCAGCTTGTCCTGACTGACTCTGTTCTTGGCCCAAGAAAAAGAAATGTCTCGGTAGCCAAGTTCGAAATGCAGCCCCATGTGGCATAATTCCTAGTTCAATGCATTAACCAGTAGACTGTGCTGTTTCCTCACTTCAGTCGTCATCAACCTCATTTCCCTTATTTTGCCCAGAGTTTTGAGTCTTTTGTCACACATTAGCAAGGCCAATGTGAAATATTTGGATACTGAGGAATGCAAGCTCTCAGGGATGATTATGTTTTATTATTGGGTACAATTATAATAATATTTTCCCATGTCCTCTATAATTTTCCCGTTGAAAGCACATTGTAGACTTCATCTTATTAATAGTCAATAATGCACGTAAAGTAGATTTTTAATGGTAGTGGAGGGAACTGCCATTTGAGAAACCTCACAATGTGCTGAGATCCTGAAATACAACATTGTCTCCTCTCCACCATGCCTTTGGTTCATACACTCTTTCAAGATGTGCCAAAACAAGTCTTAATCTCTGTCTTCAAGATACTGTATTGTAGTGTGTGTTTCAGCCTAGCTAAGCTATCTGGGATGGTTTTTTTATTACAGTGCAATGTACTATTATTGTTCATGCACAATAATAGCAGAAATACTGATTTTTTTGTTTGCATTTTTTGAGCATTGTCTATACCCCAGAGGTAGATAAAGAGTTTCGGAAGAAAGGTTATATTTAAAAGAAATGTATATCAGTGCTATGAGATTATACCCATGACAGATGGTTGTAACTAAAGTTTCATCTTGGTGCTGAAAAGCTGAATGAAACAGTATTCAGAATTTGAAGTAATGTTGGCTTCATTTCAATGGGACTTTTGCCTGAGTAAGAACAGACTATAAACTCACTAATGACTCTAATTTTTTTTTTTTTTTTTTGTCACCTTTGAGTAGATTTTAAAAATTGAATTTTCTTCTTTCTTATTTTGGATTGATAAAATTCCAACAGAAAACAAGGGGGGTTGGTTGGCTGCTTGTTTATTTGAGGAAATGTGTGCAACATTATGCCTTTGTTCACTGGTATGACAACATTGTTTTATTCGCACTGAAAAGCAAAACATCTTACTGGGAATCACAAAAGAGTTGTTACAGTAATTTCTTTTGCTCAGAGTTGGTTGTGAACCTCAAAATTTCTTGAGGTTCAGCCTGACCACTTATGTGAAAAAGTTCAGATGCTAACCTTAAGCAAATCTAAATAACTTGAGGCTGGCAATCTCTACAAGAGCATATTTCCCCTTGACTTGTCTAATACAATGAGTTCAGTGAGGCTATACCCTGGGGTGTTTTGGCCCACCATGTGGTGTGTATGCTTTAAGTGCTTACACTCAGCTATGAGGGTATATTTAATTTAATCTTGAGAAACTAAACTGAGGGACTTCACAAATGAAAGCATCAGGAAGACAAGGTTAATTCTGGCCGTTGTTTGTGGGAGTATGGTGCCTTCAAATACCAACACTTTTTTTTTTCAGTGGTGGCATTTGGAAGAATAAATGAAGTGTGACTCCCGGCATCTCTTTAGTTGCCCTGAAAATGGAATGTCAAACAGCATATAATCATCTTCCTTGTTTAAAGAAAGAGGAGCAAGTGAGAGACCTAGTTTTCTATTTGTGTCAGTTTTTGGATGTCTTAATATTCTATCTTGTCTAATTTTCCAGAGACTGATAATAGAGTTACTGTCAAATTAGAGGTTGCAGACTTTTTAACCTATGTCACAAAAAACCTCCTACATTACTTGTTATTACCATGAATATAATCCAAATAAAAATTTAGTTTTTAATGCTGTTATGCAGAAGGTTGCATTCCAAGCATATAATTTTATTCATTATTAGTATTAAAAATATTCAGCCTGACATTAGCTTGCTCACTTCCCCATCGCTGCAAAAAAAGAGGCTGAATTTGATGTGAAGCAAACGTGTCGCTGCTTGGTCTGAGTAACAGAAGTTTGGCCTCAACCCCCTGCACTGTCAGGACTGAGTAGGCATTGAAAATTGCAGTTCTTGAATTTAATTGATGTAGCAGAGAGGCTGTTTTCATATGGGACAACCTGAAGTAAGCATCTTCTAAGAGGGAGCAAGGATGAGCTGGGAGAGTAAGTTAAATAAAGTATATGTGCCCCACATTGGGAATTTAGTATAGGAGGAGACCCCCTATGCAGCACTAGATTTATAGCTGAAATATAGCATAGCATCATGGTAAGATGACTCTTTCCCTTTATCACTGACGGAGCTGCTGTTGAAGCACACTGAATTAGAGTGGTGCAAACGTTGAAGTTTCTTTAAAATTAAAAAGCCCCAGCCCTCTTCATTGTAAGTAGAGCTGTGGCAAGTATTACCTACTCTTTGGTCAAGTTTTATTCATTTACGTGAATTCCAACAAATTTTGACCTGCCGTAAAAGGGTCCTACTTTCATGCTTATAAAAAATGAGTAGTGGATAAACGTGTCTCATTACTATGTATTTTTGGTTCAAAGTATGAATTCCCTGGGACTTCTACACCAAAGTCTGTAGTGCCCAATGTTCACAGAGATGTAAATCCAAGACTGTGTTTGTTTGGTTTTGGTTTAAGTCAGGTGAGTGTCACATGCTTTGGTTTTGTAATGAGAGTTTTTTGTACTGTCCTAATTAATACAGTGTGCCTGTCCTGGACCTTTGAAGTAAGTGGGAGTTCTGCCACCAATTTAAATGGGAGAAGGATTTGAGCCAATTTGAACAGAAGTTTTCACTTATCTTAGTGCCTAATCTTCTTTTTAAAGGGATGTGGGAGTATCAGCACCTCCTACGTAACGCTCAGCAGCATGCAGAAGTAGACTAGTCTGGTCACTTATGGAGGCCCATTTAAAACCAGTAGGATTACTCAGGTGAGTGACAAGGCTTTGAGAACAGATTTTAGGGAAGCTAATTCAGAGTGTGAAATGACATTTAACCTATCTGTGAATATTACCAGTTGAAACGGGCCACAAAATCATTTAGAAATTATAAGATAAAAAAACCCCGACCTATATTTTTCTCGCTTTTGAGTTGTCAGGGTTCACACTTTCAAGGGTGGGTTTTTTTCAAAGCATCAGAGCTAGTAGCCACATTTCTTTGATAAAATGGAGTTGAAATTGTCCTATAAGAAAAGCAGATCTTTAGAAGAAATGCTTGTTACAAATCTCATGATAAAATCAAAATATATGACAACCCTAGGTCTGTGTAAATATGTATGTATCATTGCAGTGCTTCGTCCATGGAGAAATATGCTTGTATAGATCTCTTCTACGATCTCCCTGAGATGCAATGTATAGCTCCAGAGTGGCTGACCAAGTATGGCTGATTTATCAGGAAACTGGCATCCTCTGACTCTTGTCTTAGGATGGTATTGCAAAAACTAAGGGGAATTTACTGTCAGGTTTTTGCACTTCACTGGAATACTTCAAATATCTGTAAATTGAAGAAGGTGTAAAGCTGATGTTCCTTTCATACCAAGTTTCTTTTTCTTCAGTGAGTGCAGAAGGAGCCCATAAATAATGACTTCCTCTAGTCTGCCCCATGGTCTTTTTAGATTAACCTGGATTTTTTCCCAAACTGCCAGTAAAATGATGTGTTAGAGTTTGTGCACTACATTCACGTCTCTTCAGTGTCTGTACAGCATTCACCTAACTAAAGCCTTGCAGTCAGCAGCATTAAAAACTTAGTATATTGTATTAGCTGTATGGAAGGACTTCTTGTCCTCCATTCCAAATGGCATGTTACATCACAAAATTGACAAAGTTTTATTCATTTTTAATCTAAAGGGAGTCTTCTTCCCTTAGATGATCATTTTCAGACCGATAAGAATAAAGTAGCCACAACTTTTAAGTACTGCTGTGTGAGGACAGAACTGGGAAAAAAAAAAAAAACATTTCCTTTGGTGCATCTTTGGCTGCCACTTAAAATAGGTCTGCATTTTAAAAACTTACAATGCATCTTTATGAAGTTTTAAATAAAATTTAAAAGATAATTTTATACATTCTTTGAAGCAAGTACAGTGAGATATTTTGCCTAAAGTTTTTGTTTTGCTGTTGCAGGGAGGCCGGCTGGTTTGCTATCTTTAGTGACCTCACATTCCTCAAATGTACTCATAAATCAAGGCAAGGCCGTGCATTAAAAACTCAGCTCTGACATTCATTCAAAGGAGGGAAAGTTTGCTACATTGTGGGAGAAGTACACAGCTGGACACCTAAGGCCAGATTTTTCAGTTTTTACTCACATTTAGCAAACAGTATTGTACTGAGGCTCTCTTAAAAGACGCGGAAGTCAGCTGGGCCCTGTATTACCTAAGGTAAATGTAGGTTGAAAAAACATGCCCTGAAGAATCAATAACTATTTTAAGTAGTGCAAACAAGTTGATAAAACAAACAAACAAGCAATAGTGAAATGATTATTTAATACTTAATTACTTGAAAATATAATTCTTGTGAATGTCTCTAATAAAGGAAAGTCTGGCAACAAGATCAGTGAGATTGCCACAATGGATCATTTTGGTGTGATTTAGTGAAAAGGATGTAATGCATCAGGTTTTAATTAATAGGTTAGCATGATATTATATTTTTGGAAAGTGGCGATGTTTCTGGGTCACACAAGGATTTTGGTCTCTGCAAATATTTCATTCTGAGAACTCAAGAAATGATGAGCGAAACTGGTTTGATTTTAGAAGCAGGAAGACAGTAATGATTAGAAGCATGAAAGTAAAAGACTTTTTTTAATTCCTCTGCTTTTTAAGACTTCTTGGGTCCCTGGGAGATTAGTAGTGGTTAATTTAATATCCACTTTAAATACAGTAGTTTATTCTTGTTTGCAAAAAGAACTTGACACAAATCTTGAAACAAACTAAAAACTAACATTTCCAAGACTGTAAGGCATTTTACTTCTGTCTACTTATCACTGTGCTGGCTGAGAGATCCCTGTTCACACTGGGCCACTCACCTTTTGACTTGGTGTGAATGAAGGCAGTCACAGGCTTAGCACAAATATGGCTGCAAATAATCTGCAGTGGGTTGTGTATGACTTGTATTAGGGAGCAAAAATCATGCAGCAACAGCTCTGGACCTGAAGCATCTCTTCATCAATTAGTACGGAGTAGATAGATAAGGCCTAACTAATTTGGGAGAACCACTTTGTGAACTCTTGATGTTCTTACTGGCCACAGTAGCTAGGATTTGGTGATGAGTGAGTGTGTTTTGGCACATGGCCTCATCAGCTTGTGCACAATGCCATACAGTCATGGCTGAATGACTCCTGGATGTTCCCTGTCCCATTTGCACTGTGTAGTATCCAACTGCATATAAAATTTTTGCACAGTGCTCACACCATGAGTATCTCTAAGATGTCCATCATATTTGAAAAATGGCAGTCAGGTGAAGTTCCTGATGACTGGAAAAGGGGAAATATAACCCCATTTTCAAGAAAGAGAAAATGGATGACCCAGAGAACTACAGACCAGTCAGTCTCACCTCTGTGCCTGGCAAAATCTTGGAGCAGGTTCTCCTGGAAGGCATGCTGAGGCACATGAAAAACAACAAGGTGCTTGGTGACAGCCAGCATGGCTTCACTAAGGGGAAATCCTGCCTGACCAATCTGGTGGCCTTCTATGATGGGGCTACAGAGCTGATGGACAGGGGTAGAGCGGCTGATGTCATCTACCTGGACTTGTGCAAAGCGCTTGACACTGTCCCGCACAACAGCCTTGTCTCTAAGTTGGAGAGACATCAACTACCTATAGCAGGGGAGTTGGAAATACATGATCTTAAGGTCCTTTCTAACCTGAACTATTTTATGATTCTATGATTCAACAGCCCAAGTTAAGTGCAAAGGCATAAAAAAACATCTATTGCTAGATTTTTTAAACCAGTTTCCCCACTGTAGTTTGGAGTGGTCCAAGGCAGTTAACTTTTGGATAGTCACAGCCAGGTCTCGCATTGTGATATGGTTCTTATCACAGTGTCTTTATTTATACCGTGATGCTATTTTGAAGAATTATTTGGGTTAGCATTTGTACGATAAAATTAATTTTCTCAAAAATAATATATTTAAAAATCAGTATTTTTTTAATTATCTTTTTTGCTGGTATAATTTAACTTCTAAATTAATATTCCATCTGAAAGGACATTTTACCTTCTAGTACAAACCTTTTTGCAGGGTTTAACCTATCTGTTGAAGGATCAGATAACATGTAACTGTTCAGAGAGCCCTTAGCTATGTTCTCTTTTCTATATGAAACATTTACTTGGAGAGTGACTGTATAAAAGGCATTTGATAAGGACAGTGTTTAGAGTGTTTAGTAAGTATAGAAAAGAGATAACATCTCAATACAGACCAAATAATATTTTATGTAGTAAGACTTCTGTTTTCTTGTTACTGTGCGTTTAACTGCAAGAGGTGAAGACTTCTCTTCTTGTGGAGAAATCAGTCAGGAATCAACAACGAGTGGTGTATTCAGAAAGTTTACTTCCAGCACCAGGAAGCTAATTTTTGGTTACTTATAACTGGTAAAGAGATAAAAGCTTATTCAAGGAATAATTCAGAGCACTTAAGCTAAACACTGTCTCTGAACCAGCTTCTACCCACATCATTCCCCACTGAGACAGGAGCAGATGAAAGCTAGCCTTAAGTTAGCCTCTCTGAATAACCCCTGTCTGTGAACAGCATTCCCATATACTTTAGATCCTGAATAAGAAGGTTTAAAATACATTGGTTTATTTTGAACTGGGAGTGCTTCAATTTCACCAGCCAAATCGGTTTATTTTGAACTGGGAATGCTTCAATTTCACAAGCAAAATCCCACTGAAATTTTCCAAATATGAACATTTTATTTGGACTTGCCATTAAAAATGCTTCAGTAACTCTTTAAAGTAGAAGTGTTTCAGCTTTGAGAGGTATTAATTTAAATCCACTCACAGAATAATAGGATTTATCGATATTCTTGTAGAGTCCTGCTACTGATATTTGGTTAAAGCCCTCATATATACCTTTTCAACTTAAAGTAAATCAGAATTGACCTGAAGTTACTACAACTAGATTTCAGTGCTAATTTACTGTTACTAGACTGCAGTTTCCTCCAGTGAATAGGCATCCATACAATAAGTTTCCAATTAAAATATATTCAAATACCTTAAAAATGTTCTAATGCCCTAAACAAATACTGTAATAATAACTTATACCTTAAAGGTAGATATAAACAACACTAACATAGAATAGGGTTGGAAAGGACCTTAAGATCATGTAGTTCCAACCCCCCTGCCATGGGCAGGGACACCTCCCACTAAACTATGCCACCCAAGGCTCTGTCCAACCTGGCGTTGAACACTACCAGGGATGGAGCATTCACAATTTCCCTGGGAAACCCATTCCAGTGCCTCACCACCCCTACAGTAAAGAACTTCCTTCTCATATCCAATCTAAACTTCCCCTGTTTAAATTTGAACCCGTTACCCCTTGTCCTCTCACTACAGTCTCTAATGAAGAGTCCCTCCCCAGCATCCCTATAGCCCCCCTGCAGATATTGGAAGGCTGCTATGAGGTCTCCACACAGCCTTCTCTTCTCCAGGCTGAACAGCCCCAACTTTCTCAGCC
>JANRGW010005070.1:0-11911 GCA_024733675.1 Psilopsiagon aymara | reverse complement strand
ACCTGTGGGAGTTGCATTCTTTTGATTCTCCTTCCCATCCCTCCAGGAGCAGAGGGAAGAAAAAGGGGAAAGTGAGTAAACAAATTGCGTGGCTGATTTATGGCTTAAACCACGACAGTTGTCTACTTTTCATGTACAGGTTAAGACTGACTTGATACTTTGGAGATATTCACTAGGTGGATACTAATGCTAACTAATTTCATTGATGGGTTTATCACTTTTTACACCTGCTGTTCAGGTTCATTACTTAACTTGCTGTAAACAGCAGCTGCTGCTCCATTGTCAGGGAATCTCTCATCCTGCAGAGAGTCTTACGTCAGTAGCCCTGAGAAGGCAGAGATGTCGGAATTTGTTTGGTAAAGTGTGAAAAGTATGACATTATACTTAATAATTATATTTTCTTTGAAGTAGAAAATTCCATATTTCACTAGCACCATATAATGCAATCTGGAAGTAGTTTTCTTTCTGACTAGGCCACTGGAGGCCTGAGCTGAGTAGGAACAACTGGTCATTTTGCATTTTAGTAGGGACAATAATGAAAGACTCTAATGTAAAGATGCTTCTGACCTAGAGCAACCAAAACTTTTTCCAGTTTTACTGACAACATGATAAAGGTTATTCTGCTGTATAAATCACTCTACTTCCTCTACACACATACACAGAAAAGTGACATTATTCCTGGATTGTCCCAGTCTGCTTCCACTACAGCTGAAAAAGGTTGAGAACCCATAGGCAGATTTTTATGTCTTTCTCCAGAAGTGCATGCCATTTCAGCAAACAGATACAGTTTGACAAAGGCTCCTTATTAGAATTATTATGAGCATTTCATTTTAGAAGAGGAAAAATTAATAACTGTTTTCCCTTTCCTTTGTGGCATACAAACTCCCTTACATTTACACATTATGCAGACTTCAAGGAGGAAGCAGTTAGCATGTCAGAGAACCAGCAATGATAACACCTGAGTGGAGTAGTCTGTAGCAGTCTCTTTAGTTTTGCAACAGGCACATTAGTCTGGTTGTTAGCTGCTTCTCCTTAATCGGATTGCTTGCATAAATTGCAATACAAGATAGACACGTGATAGCTTTCTTTTTCACCAATCAGTCATGTCAAGAGAATGTTACGTATTTTATATAGAAAGTAGAAAAAATGATAATTTGAAGAGATGAGAAGATGGTGCAGGGTAAAAGCTGATATTCTTCCTTTATAACAGATAGCCCCAAGTTGTAGAGGCCATTATTTCTTGCATTTTCAGAGCAAATGAACTTGACAGATGGCTGTGTCACCTAAACCCCTACCTACCAACTTGATTATGCAGAAAACAATACAATAGAAAAGAAATCATTACTGAAGGAACCTGGTTAGTCCACAGAGGGCTGAGCAGTGCAGAAGAACAAAATTACAGTTGTGGAATTGAACAGCAAGAATACATTTAACATAAAGTGGGTTACAGCAAGGCAATCAGTCATGGCTAAAGCTATTGTCTGGGCTTGCTTGCATGGTATATGAAGTAATCTGTCATCTACCGCTGAATTTATGCTTAGTTTATAGTAGAAAAATACAAAGGTTTTGCCAGGACATGTTCTGGTAGTCTTAAGTAGCTCAACTATGGATCTATGAAATTAAAATTATGGGTATTCAGGACATTTTTCTGCTTTCAATGTGTTTTGGAGGACATTAACACTGAAGTAGTTTCTTCCCCCTTCTCCCCTGTTACTCAAACATTAACCAAATCATGCCACTTAAAAACAAAACAGATTGGGCAAGACAAATATTCAGCACGGGTCCAGGTTATATACAGCGCTATCATTACTCCGTAAAAAAGTTACACTGGATTTACTGGAAGTCTGGCTATGGAAGCTATAGAATGACATCCAGCAAGACAGGAACAGAACAGGGCAGCACATGATCTTGGTGGTCCAATGCCCATTTCATTATTTATTACACATTCTGTGAAAAAGATAAAATCTCTTAATCTCTTATCAGTATTATTACTATTTATCATAGGTATTATTATGTGATCTCATACATCATTTGCAACAAAATGGGCTTCCAGTCTCTGTCTGTTCCTCTCAACAGTTTCAAGCTATACAATATACTTCTATACGCTTGAGGGCTTACCACCTGGTAAGACCTCATGTTAACTAATTATTTCAATTAACTACTTTTGAAATAACCCAGATCTTATAGTAAGTCATTAACACCACTGAATATATCAGCTTTAGCATTTCACATAATCCACACAGGCAGAAAGTTCAGCTGCTTTCAGTTAGCAATTCCCTTTCAAACAGAGATTGGCATAAATTCACATCCTGAAGAGAAAATACTTCATTATTTTTTTCTTGGAACCATAGTTGCGTACTTTTTCATAATGGCAAGGTAACTTTTTGAGGTAACCAGATTTTATTGGGGTTTCTGGGTTCGCCTTACAATGAAGATTAAATACTATGACTTCATTTTATTCTAATTCTTTTTCACGAAACAATAATCACATCATCAACCACAAGAACAAACACAGATAAGTTAGTGATGTCTTCATATAGGAGACTCAAATTTGATAGCTGTTGCCTTTAGTAGTCAAACCTTATTCTGTTAATTAAATAAAGTCTAGATTTTCACATTATACTTATTTATTTAATAATGCAGTAACTTTTGTAAAAGCTTCAGACAACTAAAAGAACAGTAAAAAAGAAACCCTAATACTGCATTATCTGTGAATTAATCCATGAATGTACAAAGAAAAAAAAGACAAAGAAGAGAAAGACATTGTTTTACTTATTGGGGGGAATAGAGGGGATGTTGGAAATAATCCCTCAAATATAGGACCTCAAACTAGATTTAAATAATAAGGTACATCTCAATTACTGCGCATAAGTGCTCAACTGGCTAATAAAACACAACCGAAGTGCATAGACTTACAACATTGTCAAATGACTTCCCTCTGTAGTGTTGCATTGGAAAGACATGACATGTTTCTCACAGCTTGATTCCCAGTGTAAGGGAAACCACAACACTCCTTTCTCCTGCTTTGTGCAATATCTTCCTTTCAAAGACAACATTATATGGATTATAAAGATAAAGAGATCCCCAGATTAGCTAGGTTTTAAACACATACAATCACACTGCACCTTTTCTTCTTCACCTCATCCTTTTTCTCACTCATGTGGACTTTATGCCCAGAATTAATACCAAGTGTGTTTGCTCACAGATGGATGCATTAAAAAGGCTTGATGCAGGTGGTAGAGAGTCAAGGCTACTGGAAAAAATTAAGGGAGTGGAGAAAAAACTCTCCCTGCAGAACATATAGTGGATTTTCCCTTACAGAAATACTTCTCCTTCCAGTGCCAGGCTTTTCTGCTATTCAGTATGTAAATGACCAGTTCCCACTTTTTTTTTGTCCCTTTTTGGGACAGTCATACACTGACATCACTGGAAACCCACACCAGTGGGAGGTCACCAAGTGCCCAGGAGCAAGAGTCTCACTCCCAGAACTCCTCAGCATCCTGAACAAAAAAAAACAAAACCAAAAAAAACCCAAAACAAAACAACAACAACAAAAAAACACAAGAACAAACAAACAAAAAAACAAAACAAAACAAAACACAAAACCAACCCAAGAAAAGAATAGACAAGGAAGAGGATGGTGTGTCCAAAAAAAGAATTTGTCTTCATTTCTCTGCCGCTTCCCAGCCTCTTGCTGCCATCCTAAAACCACTTACTCAGCTAAAAAGCCAAACACTCCTTGAGATATCTTTTAAACTCAACATGTGACCCAAACTCTTCCAAACTCTGCAGATGAAGTCTTCAGTATTTCCTCAATACTGCAATCATTAGCAGCTCAAACTACTATACCACATCTACTTTGGAGCCTTGTGTCTCTTCCCTTGGACTTATGTCCAAACACCTGAAAGTCTGAAATATATAGTGTTGCAGCTAATTTAGGGAAGGAGTGAAGAGTTCACATCCTCCTATGAGGGCCTGGGGGCAGCTAGATGAATATAATTTGGTTTTCCATCCCAGAACTTTTGTCTTCAACTTTTAGGTATTGGTACAGGATTTCCAGACCTCTACTACATTCAGCAAAATGAATGTTTTTGACACACAACCAGAAACCCCATGCTTGACAGCAGGATATTTAATAGTGAAAACATATTCATAAAGTGTAGACATAAAACAAAGGCAAGGTTTGTGTAAACTATCTTGCAAACGGGAAACATTGCCTCATTAATTTTTCTGAGTCCAGAGAAATACATGAGCAAGGAAAAAAACAGGGCAGTTTAGATTATAACTACCCATTTGTTTTGGGATTTGTTATGGATAATACTGGGGAAAAAAGGCCAAAACAAAGCTGAAACACTCTCATAGAAGACATAGAACAAACATAATCAGAATAATTCAGTGAGATAGGAAGGACATGATCCACTCTGGAGTTCAACTAACCCTTAAGCAAGTGTACAACTAATAAAAAACATACAATTTCTATTAAAAACAGAATATGAGCATGGCAAATGACTCAGGCACCTTCATATGCACTGACCCTAATTACTACAGAGCAGAAAGGACTATTTTGGTATCCAATTCTACTGAGAGATAAAAGCCCAGATTCAGAACTCCTAAAAGAAATTACGAAAACCATCTTCAGTACTGAAAGCAAGCCAGACTTTTCCCACTCTACTGAACAGCAACTCTTCTGCTCTAGCCTCAACAAACGTGATTTCTTTACCATATCCAGATCACACACCCCCAATATTGATGTCAGTCTTATGCATACATGTATCTATTTATATACTGTTAAAAGTCCTAAATACAGCATCTTTTTCAATCATTGACTCATATTCAGCACACCATTGCAAATTATATTTTATCTTCCCATCATTGCTCCAATTATGAGCTCTTACACTTATCAGAATAATGTCAGAAGGCTCCATGAGAAACTCAGAGGTCACAAACACTTAAGGAAAGAGTGCAACTTCTCAAAAATGTCTCTGGAAATCACTGGAGAGCTGTGTTTTATCATCCCAAATGCAAAGGACATTGTGGTGAATACATCTGATGTTTAGGTAGGAATAGCAATTAAATTCTAGAGATTGTATTTAGTAATTCATTGACATACATCTGCATCACCTGAAGTCCTGTATCACATTGGGTTGGAGTCTGACAACCAGGTTCAAAACAAGTTCTTTTCCCTCCTTGCTTACTTAAGAACTGACTAGTTCATTTCAATTAATCAAATTAGTTCTGAAGTAAGATCTTGTGAATATCAAGAATGTCATTCTATTTTACCCAAAAACCCCACAGCCTTACAGATAGCAGTTTAGCACAGTTTTATCAAGACCATCACCCTAGCTTCCTGGTTTCAGACATTTTACTCCCCTCCTTTCATATGCATTCAAACTTTTGCCAGAGAAACTCGCTTTTCTCTTGCTACTCAAATTCCCAATACCCATCAGATTAATGCCAGGATAGGATGTAATAGTGATCCTCTTCTGCTGATGCACTCCACACTCTGAACAAAAAAAAAACAAAAAACACTCATTTAAAACTAAACAGCAGATTACAAGAATCACATTCTCCGTCCTCTAACCTCTGTCTGTGTTTTTACTTCACCCAGGGTAGATTTTGATCTCGCTTTGGTGATTTCCTGGTGCACTTTCAGCCCTGCACCTGAATCAAAGACACATGTTCCCCACAAGCTAAAAATTGGTTTGAGGAGCAACTTTCCTCACACTTCAAACTTAGCATATCAGCTGTTTGTTCACCTCAATTTTGAGATACTTTTCTGTAGGGTAAGTAATTCAAAACTACTGCATGAAACGAACCTATTTTGATTAATAGTTCTATTTAATATGATTAACCTAATAGGGATATTTTATTTTATTTAGTGGGTTAATTGTTCATGCAATTGAAAATCTGAAGAAAAGTATCACCTTGTCTCTCTCCTTAGCAGGATATGATTGTCGCCAGGTATATAGAATCATAGAATCATAGAATAGTTTGGTTTGGAAAGGATCTTCAGATCAGATAATGGTTGTTCATCTTGCTTTAAATAAATATTCTCACCTTGAAGTTTATGCCTTCTCTTTATCTCCCCAAGTAATTATATTACTGTTTTATAGTGGAGGGTTGTTGCCTTTTTTTTCCTTATATTGAATTTACAAACATAATTAATTACATGAAATTAACCTGATAAATTGCTGACATTTTTTGCAGCTGATGAAGTGCACACAGCTATCCCTCCAATAAGTAATATTCATTGGCCACGGCTACCTTGCTCATATGCTGCTGCACCTGGTAATTCTTCAAAACCAACACAGTTCTCAGCTACCCCACTTCTCAGCTACCCCGGGACTATCTTGAACTGCAGGAGTTTTATAGGCAACTCAGGCTACAAACCCCACTTGCCTTTTGTAGCAGGTGACACTGGGACCATTTACAAAGACTACTGGTACCCAAATTAGGGTAAATGGGGCATGTAGAATACACCAGTCTGGGGCACAATTCCCTGCTATTGGCGTGGGGGCTACATGTAGAATGGGTCATTCCAATGGGTGGGATGTGAATATCTTTTTCTTAAGCCTCTAGATACAATATGAAAATGTGAAACTGTCACAGCTGTGGTAATTAAATGTCTGTGTTTCAGTAGTTATTTGCTTCCTGAAATCAATTCGAGAAATGAGTAAGTATGCGAAATGCTCTATGAATTCAAGTTCTTGTAACACATACACATAACTATGTCTAATTATTGCTTTTGTAGTGGCTGGGGTTCATTAACCTGTTCTCTTCACCTGCAGGCTTCAGAAGACAAAATCCCAGAACTTGATCCTTTCAGTAACTATGCATGTGTTCTACTCCTAAAAAAATCAGTTGTATACCCTGGCATTGGCTTTTAAAGGTGAAACTCATCTTGCTGTTAGAGTCCAAAAAACTGCTAGAGTTTGCAACATAATGCTTCAAAACTTTTACTCATATTCTACAACATGCTGCAAGGCAGTTAACAATTCTTAGGTTTTCACAGCATTAATTTACTTTACTGATGACATCATCAGTTTTTGTCACTGTAGAGTTTAGCTGTCCTGAGTAAAGCTGACAGTGGAAGTTTTGAACACTGATTTTTTTTTTTCCCCTCTTCTGTAGCATAAGGAAATGATTTATCATCTTCTTCTGGGACATCAGCCAGAGGCAAGTAATAGCTCTAATAACATGCTCTAAAGTGACTGTGGGTTTAAAAACCTGGTCAACAATTGTGCTATACCTGGACATAGGAATAGCAACCATCAGGAAAGACAGGAAAGCTTTTTAAACTAGCACATGACACCTATCACACACAAAACATGGAACCCAGCTTTCTTTCCAAAACCCTTAGATGTTTCTTTCACTTGTATTTGAATATATAACATTTTGAAATTAATTTTTATTATTTAAAAATATCTGAATAAAATTATTGTGAAAAATGCATCTCAAAACCAGGAAAATGTAGACTAGAACATAAATTTCATGTAGAAACTATCTTTCTCAATGAAGTTTTAGATTTTTTCCACCGCTATTTTCATTAGTTTTTTCCTTTTCATTGTATCACAATACAAACTTGAAAAACCAAACCTAAAGCAGAAGAAGACAGACAAACTGCAACTACTGACCTACATACAGAGTAAACATGAAAGCAAGTATGAAAAACAATTTTGCAGGATGCCTATCTCTCTGCTACCTCAGATTCATTCATGTGCATGCACAAAAGATAAGCAGATTGGGTGCAATTAGATTCTACGTTTCCTAATATGACAAAGCTGGCTATTTTCTATATAGCAGTCCCATAAGCGGTCATACTGACATACTGATACACAAGAAGAAGGAAAAACTGTAGTACAAGGATGGGAACAAATGGAAAAATGCTCGGGGAAACAGAATCTCCTTATGCTGAAGGGAAAGGGAACAAAAGCAGATAGTGGGAGAAATGAATTTTACAGTAAAAAAAATAATTTTCCTTTAGAAAGCAGATAAGAGATAATTTAAAAACAAATTTTTAGATTACTTTCAGATTTACAACATTTCTTGCAAGCAAAAAAGCCCAGAAATAAAGAATGGGAAACATCTATTTTCATTTTGCATACATGCAATGTAAGCAAGAAAGAGATGCTTCAGGCATATGTGGTAAGTAAGGACAAACATTTGCACTAATTGCATTTGGTCTCTTTCTTATTTGCTTTCCTGCATATTTATTTGAGTAAATTCTTGGTCTCCTAAATGTTCATTTCAAAAAGACTGGAACCCAAACCTGGCATGTATACAAACATGTTATGAACTTTGGTTGCATGCATAAATGAAACTTAATTTTTCAGACCAATGGAAATCATTTTGGACAGGACAGGAACTGTTTATGTAGGTAAAATCATTCAATAATTCATAAACACTACCACCAGGCAAGATTTTTAGCTGAGATAAATGGGTGTAGTTTTATAGTCACATGATGTTTCACACCTTTATACTTTGATGTTTCTGCCTCATATAGATAAATTAAGAACTGTATAATTGTTCTGTGCAGTTGTATAATTGTTCTCTGATACTAGGAATTAAAATGTTCAAAACAATTTCTTTTCTCTCACACTTGAATACTGACCCATAACACTTCCTGATTTTTATACTTATTTCTAATTATAGTTCATTCATGACTGTTAATCAGCCATGAATAAATATTTTAAATTAGCATTACCTTACTGTAGTAGTAAAGATGGGCAGAAATTCAGATGGAATGCATTTCAGATTACTAGGATCCAGTCCTATAGTAAATCTCATAAACACCAGATTATGTTAAATAAAATAAAAGTTTTAAATACATTTTTTAAACTGTTTCTACATGGCAAAAATATCCTGCAGAATAGAAATAAGTTATTCTTTCTGAAAGAGTGAAATCACTAATTATTTTTCAACAGAAATGCATCCGCTCAGTGTTTCGGGATTCACCAGTATTTTTCTTCTTCAAAATTTGCCAAGTTTTCAAAAAGATTATTTCTGAAGCCTTATTTCGCTTTAGAAACAGGAGTTTACCACAACTAATATCCTTTTCTTCTCAGTTACCTCTTCTGTAGTTGTGTCATTTCAAATGCCACAGAAGCACATAAATTAATGTGTTATTACTCCTTCAGGCACTGGATCTTCTTAGTAAATGAGTTCAGTGCGTCATGAGTCCACAAGTCCCTCTCAAGCTGTACTTACTCACAGTACAAGAATTTCTTAGTGTATATTCTCAAAAATCACTTTTCTATTTAGCTTATAGAGATGACCAGGTTTTAATGGCAGTTTTCAATATATTTGCACAACGGTAACTGATGGAGAAATTACTTATAAGCAAATGAGTCAGCCACCAAGGAAAGAAATTCTTTCCTTTCCTCTGCTTAGGAGTCTAAGGAAAATTTCTGCCCCTCATCTAGAGGGATTCACATAGGTTGGGGAAGAGCAGGTTAGTGCCAGCTCTGCACTTGATGTGAGCACCATCTGGCAGTTGCAGGGTAGGGTGACTCTGGGGGAACACTGTCAAGACCACTCTGCTGCTGTTCTAAAGAGGAGCAGCATGAA
Organism: Psilopsiagon aymara; assembly: GCA_024733675.1. Lineage (NCBI taxonomy): Eukaryota > Metazoa > Chordata > Aves > Psittaciformes > Psittacidae > Psilopsiagon > Psilopsiagon aymara. Next base: position 2,344 of record JANRGW010005070.1, on the reverse strand, counting down.
CATCTTTCTAGAATATGCTGCTGGTTTTAGCATATGTGATAACAGGTTGAGACTGGGCATGACCATTTCTTATGGGACCACATTTCCCTAGCTGATGAGGGGTTCATATCTGTCTTTACACTACAAGAAATCTGAGTTTGGGGTTTATTCTCCTTGAGCCCTGCTTAAGCACACAAACCACTGTCCTGATTGTTTATCTTACAAATCTGCTGGAGTCCATGATATATGACAAAAACTTTAAAGGCTGTCAGGGTGCGGTATATAAGATATACCAGCAGATTGCAGCACTGAATCCAAATGAACTTTGATTTCCTGATGTGGAAGAGAGAAGTCCTGTAGCAGATCAGTTTTAACATAAAGGAGGGTGCAGTAAACCACTTTCCAGATTTTTCTTGGAAAAGAATATAAAGCAGGAAGCTACCTAAGAGGCAGCCTATACAAAGAATAACCACAGGAGTAGGTATTTACATTCGAATTTGAAATCAAATACATATCTCAAGATCAAAATTGTTTTCTGCTTGCAATCGTTGTCCCACCTGTTACATACTCATTATCCTTTATGTGCAGGCATTATGTATTGGTCCTGAAGATCATTGGATGGTCTTACAAAGCAGACTTCTAGAGGAAAAGCCTGCTGTAGTCTTTTCCATCATAGAAAACTGGTGGGGGATATGGAACAATGCAACACTGATCAATGTGATCAAACGCTGAACAGTTTATTGTGCGCAGGCATCCCTTTTATAGAAAAGTTACAGAACACCAAAACATTCGATGACATGTGACTGGTTAACTCCCTTAGGCGAGTGCCAGCAACAGCGCAGCGACTGGCTGCAGTTCATGAAGTGTCCATAAAAGTCCCAAGCAATGGAGTCTCTCCTGCTTTTTGCAACTTGTGGTTTGCTCTCTGGCAAGCAGCTCCTGCTGATCCAACTGCATGGCGTCCTGGTCAAGGTCTCTTACAAGCAGGCTTCCTCTTCTTGGCAGCACACTGTCTTCAGTTAACCCTCTTATCAAACTGCAAAACCCTAACAAGCCTTTTGATCACAACTAGAGTGAGGCTAAGTCAAAGGCTGGATTGCTCACATGGCCCTTAACTGAAAGGAATGCTTCCACAGAAAACCACTAGGTTTTGCCTGTCAGGACTTGCCGCTGGTGAAGCCATGCTGGCTGTTTTGAATCACCTCCCCATCCTTCATGTGCCTTAGCATAGCTCCTAGGAGCATCTGTTCCATGATCTTCACAGGCACAGAGGTGAGGCTGACAGGCTGGTCGTTCCCAGAGTCCTTCCTTTTACTCCTTTTAAAAATGTGTGAAAGGTTTACTTTTTTCCAGTCATCAAGAACTTCATCTGACTGCCATGATTTTTCAAATATCATGGAGAGTGGTTTGGCAGCCACATCAGTCAATCCACTCAGGACTCGGGGGTGTACGCATCTCATGAGGTCCTATAGACTTAGGTATGCTCAAGTGCCTTAAATGGTCACAAACCTGATCCTCTCTTACAGTGAGAGGGACTTTGCTCCTCCAGTCACTGTTTTGTGGTACATCCACTCAAGAGATATGGGAAGAGAGATTGCCAGTGAAGACTGAGGCAAAAATATTGTTGAGTACCTCAGCATTCTCCTTGTCTCTTGTTATCAGCTTGTCAGTCATGTTCATCAGAGAGCTTTCTTTGACCTTCCTTTTCCAGCTGACATACCTGCAGAGGACATTATTGTAATTATTATTATTATCATTATTATTAATTTTATTGCATCCCTTGCAAAGTTCAGCTTCAGCTACACCTTCGCATTCCTGACCCCTTCCGTACAAAACTGGGAAGCTTCCATATACTCTTCCTAGGATACTCATCTCTACTTCTGCATGTGCATTTCCTTCTTGAGCTTTACTTTGACCAACAGATCTCACACAGTCATCTTGGTCTCTTGCTGTCTTTTCCTGATTTCTAATGCATGGAGATTAAGAGCTCTTGCACTCCATGAAAAGTCTTAAAGATCTGACAGCACTCTTCTGATTCCTTGTCCCTTAGGGCAGTTTCTCAGGAGATGGCAGTTTGCTTTCCTAAAATTCAGGATCCTCCTGGCTTTACTCTTCATCTGACGCATATCCCTCAGAACTGCAAACTCCACCAACGTATGACCACTGGAGCCATAGCTGCCTCAAAACTTGGCATCTTTGGTATCATGTGTTCAGCAGTAGCAGTCATTTTTCACCCTCTTGGTAGCTGATGCACTGCTGGTTTTTTGACTTTCGGCCTGGGAGCAGTGCTGATAACACCAGTGTTTTTAGTTATGGCTTAGTGATGTTTGGTCTGGCCAAGGACTTTCAGAGCCTCATGCTCTGC
>JANRGW010005069.1:0-47144 GCA_024733675.1 Psilopsiagon aymara | reverse complement strand
TCCATCCCTGGCGGTGTTCAAGGCCGGGTTGGACATAGCCTTGGGTGACATGGTTTAGTGGGAGGTGTCCCTGCCCACGGCAATGGGGGTTGGAACTGGATGATCTTAAGGTCCTTTCCACTCCTAATTATTCTATGATTCTATCATTCTGTGATTATTTTGTCTTCATCACCCTTTTCTCTGTTGTAAGTAGGCAGGGTTTCTTCAGTATCTCTGGATAGCCTGAAGTTGATGGATTTTTCCCATCTCTTGTAATTTAAGCTACATTTAAGACTGTCTTTATTAATATTTTGCTTTTCCATAAGCAGATTTTTAAATATAAAGATTCAGAAGCTAAGCACTTGTTTCTAAAACAGTCATCTGTGTTTTGATGGTTTTTTTTGGTGTCTAGATTTACCTGGGACAGGGAGACAGTGAATTTAGCAATAGTGTTCACAGTTCTGTTAATAATCCAGCAGATGTTAACTGAAGCACTTGCTTTGAGGAGTGAAGGACTCTTGCTTGCCTGTGAAGAAAAACTTGGTCTTTTAATGCAGAACTGGAGTGAAGATGAGGCAGCTGCAGTGAGCGAAATTCCCTGGGGGGTTGGACTGTGCCTGTTGCTGAAACATAAGAAAAAAAAAAAGAAGTCTTTATTTGCTTTTGAAAAGAGGTATCACGTGAACTTGCTTCCCAGTTGTATTATGTGGGCAGTGTGGAAGCTCTTCTGTGGCCAAGTGAACATTATTGCTTGAGGGAAATATATCCTTGGCAGGTATATGCAGAAGCCTTGAACTTAATGATTGGTGTCTGTTACAGGTGACACAAGAGGAAGGTCAGCAGCTAGCACGACAGCTCAAAGTAACATACATGGAAGCCTCAGCAAAAATCAGACTGAATGTAGACCAAGCTTTTCATGAACTTGTCAGAGTTATAAGGTATGATAACTTGACCAGGTAATTGATGTCCGTACATTAATGAACAGCTACAGCACATGTTTTGAAATGTAGTGGAAAATCACTGAGAAAATTCTGCCTGCTGTTTCCTGGGAGCTTTGACCAATATTCTCTATTATAGTGTTCTTGTGTATTAGGGGAAGTGTTTACATGAGTGTAATATGTATTTGAAAAATATTTTCTTCACCTTCATCTCTCAGATTTTATTGATCACCCAGTAAGTAAGCCTGATCCACTGAGTTTGAGATTGGCCTTCTGTAAAAAATGGTGTTTCTTATTTAAAGAAAAAAGGCTAATCTCAAGAAGCTGTGATTTGATCAGTAGCTTGAATGTCAAAAGTAAGTCCATCTTTCATAAGGGTATAAACCCCATAACTTAAAATACAGTATTTATTTTTATTTAACTGAAAATGATTCTCTGAATTTAATTTGAAATATCTGTTTCAGGAAGTTTCAAGAACAAGAGTGCCCTCCTTCACCAGAGCCAACACGGAAAGAAAAAGACAAGAAAGGCTGCCATTGTGTTATTTTCTGAGAATCCCAAGAGCCAAGCTATCAACTGCCAGATTATTTTTTATTTTCCACCAATTTTCATCACTTCTGGTATTGGTCTAGCCTTACATGTGCATGTCCTAAAAGTGTGGTCACCAGAATAGCCTTAGTCCAAGAAGCTGGCAAAATAGTTCTTGGAGAAGACTCGGTCATCCTGGGGCAGACTTCAAAGCAAAACACTAAGGCTGTTTCTTTAATACCACAGTTCCTTCCTCCTCTCCCTTAAGAGCTTGCACCTTGTGGAGTTTTATTCGCAAAGGAGATGAAACAAATCCGTGTAGGTCAAGGTGTTGAAGTCATGCATAAGTTGTCTCTTGTGAATTAATTTATTTTTACTTCTGAAATTTCTTTAGCTATTACAAAGACCTATATTGAAGTATAGAGAATACTTTTTAAAAAAGGGGTGGATTGGCTTTTTTTGCCCTCAGTTAAATTAGACTTGAGTATTCAGCTAGCCTTAAGAAGCCTACACTGTATTTCATTGTCAGCAAAAATTTTCATCTCTCACTTATGCTGCAGTTTTATTTCAGTGGCCAAAACAGTCTACTGTATTTATTTTATGAATCCAGAACAGCTACAGGACAGCTACTACTACTACTATTAGGATATGGCCAAATACCTGAGCTCATTCTGGATTTGAGGCATTTCAGCTTAGTAAGAAATTTCACATCATTTGTTTGGAAACAAATTCTGTCTTCCTTTGTACTTTTGGGTAAGGGATTAAGGAAAACTAAAATTGTAGCTGTTTTTGTTTCATGTGATATAAAAATGAATTTGATCTTTCCATTGTCAGAGATGATTAAATGTTTTTGCTATATACTTTTATACATTATTTTCTTATCAAACTAGTTAACAAGTATTTTTATATGTTTGTAAGCAAATATGCTTTCACAGCATAACTTGTGTATATGTAAAGATGAGTATTTAATTCTCACAGTTCACTTTTAACTGACAAAATGTGGGATTTGCCAAACTGTGGTAAACTTCTCCTTACTCTCCGGTTATACCCAAGAAAGGCCAAATTATGTGCCTGCCCAAAACACCCATAGAGTAAAATCTAGTGTTGTGTTTTAATGAATTCCAGTATCCCCTACTAAAGACTATTATGTGAATTATTAAATTGTAAGACTTTTAACTGATTGTTTAGTTAAACTGTGGATGGTTGTTTAATTTTGAGTTCTGTGGATTGTGTTTAAACAATTCAAGAGTATGGTCCCTGATATTGAAATACTGAGTGGTATTGCACAGTTGTCACCTTACTGAATGTGTCCAACAGTTCTTTGAAACTTGATTATTAAGCAAACCCTTGTATAACTTCAGGTGCTAGAATTAAAGATGATCTAACCATTATAAGGGGGTAAGCACACTGCCTCTTTCTGACTCTGCTCCAGTACACGAATTTTTTGGGGGTGGGGGGAAGAAGGGCATGATGTGACCTGTTTAGGAGATAGACATGCACCAGTACACAAACTTTCTTCAAGCTTGAAAGTAAAAAAAAAAAAGCCTACTTCAATTTAAATCATAACAGATGATAAAAGCTGATGTTTGTTTTGACTCGGAGTATGTATTCAGTGGTCTAGTCAACAATTGTTGTGTTGCTATGCTCACAGTCAGGTGCTCTGCTGTAAATCTGTAAACATCTGCTGAGAAAACAGCGCTTAAACAAGTTCAGATAGCTGTACAGCAGCTAACTAGCTTCTGTACCTAGAAGTAATGCTGGTGTCGTGCATAGCAGAGAAATTTAATTGTTTGTGTTATTTAGATTAGGTTGTGTAAAACTGTTTTGAAAGCATGGGTAGCTCCCCCCCCCTGTCCCCTTTAAATAAAGTTACTGGTTGTTGGAGGGCTACTTAGGAATAGTGTGTAGAAGATTCAAGCAAGAAGTTACACTGGAAGTACGTTTGGGAGATGGATTACATTTTTCAAGTCAACTGTAAGAAGTTACAACCTGTAGCAAACACCACATGTTTTCTTAAATATTCAAAGCTCTCTGGAGTTAAGTCACTGAATGTGTGGCATTAGAATGAGTTAAGGCAACAAAATGCAGCATGTGTGTTGAGGCTGAATTTTTGAGGTGCAAATACCTTCAAGTTACATCTTTTTTCTTTTCCCTTTTTTAACCTTTCACTCATGATAGACTGGTTTTAAAATAGTAGACTGTGATATAGATAGTTCTTTTAATATGTAACTCCATAATTCATAAAGAAGGTGGAGAGCACCACACCTTGCTTTTTGCTCATAGGGAAAGCTGAATAGCTTCGAGGTGGTTGGTGCTAAGCAACCTACTCCTATCTGCTAAGCCACGTGGTAAACTGTATAACCAAGTTAAATAGAAGTGGGACCACCAGCTGCTGCTGTGAAGTCAGCTCTGTATTTATTAGCTAAGACAGCATATTCCTGTGCATGTGTTTTAAGGCTTCTAGTGCAGAGAACGTGCAGGAAAATCTTTATGTAATGTTATGGTCTCTTTTTGAGAGTGGTTCATATATGGCAGTCTAAGACACTATTAGATGCAGCTATTTTGGTCCTACTCTTCAGACTTGAAGTTGGTATTTAGAAAAATCATACAGTAATAGTGGTCTAGAGGGTCCTCAGTTCCCAACATCTTGAGGTATTTCAATGGTCTGCTTTTCTTATTGCTGTACCTGAATGTAGTGGTGAAAGATGTCATTTCTGTCCCTAGTGTGGAGCTTGCAAAGTGCAAGAGGGACCTTGCCAGTCTTCTCAAAAGCCCTGATCTGTCTGCCTTGGATTATTTGTGAATTTGCAGTATTGCTGCCTTGCTGTAGGACATCAATTTAGCTGTCAACTTGAGAGTTTCTTATGACTTTACCTGCCAGAAGAAATGCTTAAAGATCTGTAACTTATGTTTGTAGTTACTTCAGTTCGAGGCCACATGAATTATTTAGATTCACACTTGAGGAATTTGGGGTGCTTAAGATGTATGCCAAAAATGACTTCCTGCACCTCCTAGAGCAGAGAAAGGAAGGTCTGGGCCTTTGCTTCAAAGCACAGAATAACTCTCTTCTTTCTGGAATCTCACACTGCTGAGTCTGCTACTCTGTTGGATGAGGAGGACTGATTTGCTCATAGACAAAAGCTTTTTTCTGTAATTGGTGATGTTTTGTGGATGGACCATAATTGGGGAAGAAATACTTCTGTGTAAGTGCACTGTAGTTCCGTATGCCTGCTCTGATTGATGTATTTGCTTTCTCTGACCTAGTAACTCTTCTGCATCAGTACTCATGCTTACTGACATATATAGGTGAAGAGGGGAGTTTCCAGAAATATTACATTACTTCCTCTAAAACTGCTCTTTTGTGACGTGGCCTGCTCAGGGGAAGTAGAGCCACTGATACTGGTGATAGCAATAAATTGACCTTGGCTGTGCAGAAAAAGGATAAATCAAAAGTAGGACTAGTTGCTTAGTCTGTTTCCAGCATGTTGCACCGGGCATCTGCCTGAACTGTGCATCTACAACTGGTCCGTCCTTCTGCTGCAGGTTAAAACTAACCTAGTCTGATAAAACTGCAGAGCTGTGTAGGCATATGAGGTGGGTGATCTTCCTATTACGGTTGTTTTCCTGTCATGTTTCTAATGATGCAAGTTTGTGGTGTCTCAGTACACAGGACACATGGTGCGGCGCACCCTGACGGTGCCTGCCCTCTTCCTACAGAAGAAGAAAGGCTCCTTCCACCACTTCCTTGTTGCCCTGGCTAATGGTGTTGGCCCTGGAGAAGTGCTGGGTGCTTAGGCTATTGGGCAAGAGGTGATCAGATAAATGCTCTAAGTGACTAGCCCAGTGTAGGAGCATGTAATGACATAAGCTGTTGTAAAAGGGTTAATAAAGCAAAACATATTTGGGATGAGTTAACACCCACTGATTGCAAGGAAAACTCTGACTTTATGCATAGCCTTGTGCTTAGTCATTGCTGATAAAGTTCAAGCCTGAATTTGTACAAAAATTCTAGCAAACGCTCTTCTGACGTCAGTTTACGTGACAAAATTTCACCTGTGGCGTAGCTGTAGCTGTCATTGACTGGCCTTACCATATAATTTTGTTATTAAGCTTTAATGAGCTTATTCTAAATAGAAGATTCTTGAAGTCAGTCACCACAAGCCAAGCGCTGCCAAAAATTATCTGCACTTATTTAGAAGTGTGTTGCCTAGGAAAGCTCAGGAATCTGCTAAACAGGGAATGCATTTGTTCACTTAATTTAGGCAGAATTTGGAAGTTGATTACTCTCATGTACCAAAACCACGCTAAGCACTTGAACTGAATTTAGAAAAACACTCAAGCTGGAAATGTGGGGGCACTGGGGTGTTTCCTGTGTTGTTCAGCTGACCCACTGCAGAGCAGCAATCTGCCAAAACCTCAAAGCTTGAAGTTGTTTAGATGGGCACTTCCTCAGAGTATCCCAAATGGTAAATGCAGTGCTTGCGCCTTCGTAAATGCAGCTTTTCTTGCCATGATTACCTGGTTCTATTGGAAAGCTAAGTTAAAATTGCAGGCTTGAAGCAGATTCTGGGTTTTAATAGGGGTTAAGTAGGAGTATGTTCAACATCTTAATCCTTGAAGAAGTCATAGTCTGTTCAGCTGCTTTTTAAACTGGATGCTGTGAGCTGTATTAAGAGCCACAGTATTTGGTACTCAGTAACTTGTAGTGACACTTGCACTTTCTAAATTACTACATCTTTGAAAAATGTTTCTGACATGGAAGTATTGTAGAGAGGGAGAAGTTACCATAGCAGAGTACGAGCGCCAAAAATGCAAGTAGGGGCAATGACAAAACCTCTTAGTTCTTTGTCTCTTAGTCCTAGTAATGAGTTAACATGTACTAGAGACAGTTTTCATCCAGTTCCAACCCCCTGCCATGGACAGACATACCTTCCACTAAGAAAAGGTTGCTCTAAGCCCTGCGCAAACTGCACTTGAACACTTCCAGGGATAGGGTATCCACAGCTTCTCTGGGAACCTGTTCCAGTGTCTCACCACCCTCACAGTAAAGAATTTATTCCTAATATCTAATCTAAATCTGCCCTCTGTCAGTTAAAAGCCATTCCCCATTGTCCTATCTCTAAATGCTCTTGTAAAAGTCTGATTTCTTGTAGGCCCCTTTTAGGTACTGGAAGACTGTTATAAGGTCTGTCCAGAGCCTCCTCTTCTCCAGGCATTTCACTTGAACTGGGCTGCTGAAGAGCTATAGCACAGAACAAATACTCCTATGAATGCATCTCATGTTTCTCATGAGAAATATAAAAAAATAAACTTACTCTGATGATACCAATAGCTTATATGCTTTAAAAAGTATTCTGTGAAGTAGTATTTTGAGACCTGTCTGGGATTGCATATGCAGTCCACCATGTGAACAGAACACAAGTGTGTCCTCTCTGTGAAAAGCTGTGATCTGAATAGGTAAGACAAGCACTTGTATAGAAGGAAGGTCTCCTAGGAGTAAATGGTGTGTTTTCTTTTTGTTGTGGTGATTTATAAAGCAGTGGACTTGTGTAGGGGATCCACCTCTAAGCAAAGGAAGAAAGGTGGGATTAAAAACACCAATAAAAGCCGTGTGTAATGAAGTTACGGTGAAGGCATAAGGAGGTGAGAATGGCTAAAGAAAACTGCTAACTACCACCCTGAAAGGTTCAACAGAAGCTGTAGCAGCTGCTACAGTCATTAGCTGCAGGCCTAGTTAATATGAATTGCACAGGGAACGATTTGTTGGCAACCACGAGATGTCACTGTTGGTAGGCATATACCTGAGTAGTTACGGGGCTGTTCAGGGCTGCTTTTCCCAAGTTTCTTGTACAGAGTTCAAGTTCTTATTTTTACAAGCAGGGTAGGAATGAAGGACAAGAGCCATAACAAAGCCATTGATCTATAATTAAACAGGGCCACGTTTCAGTGCTATTTCAGAGTATTTTGTTCTGTGAACTCTGTAGAATCCTGGTAGCAGCGGGAGAAAAAACAATGATTTATAAATAGTAGTTCTGAAGAAACTCACGTGGAAAGCAGGAAGAATGCTTGCAATCTAAGCCATTAGATGCATGTTAACTAAAATATTGTGTAAATCCTTAATTTCTTTGTAGTTTGCCAAGCTCTCATAGTCACCAGCTGTGTCAGGAGTACAGGAGTCAAAATAAAATGAGTAATGTTTATGTATCATTAGCAACATGTGCAACTTGCAGTTGGAAAGCTATGTATAAACACTTCGTGTTAAGCCAAATAATGCATCTAAATGAGGGTTGCTGTTAGCAGAAGAAAAATGTCCCTCTCCAGGCCTGGCATTTTGCTGAGGAGACGGGAAAACTCTTGAATGTGATGCTGACCTTTGAAACTGAAGCAACGTTCTAATGTTTTTCTCCCCACTGCAGCAACTTTCAGGCAACACCTGCTGTGTCTTTTAAACAGTAAAAGTTCACATGTGCTCTAATGCTTCTCTTGCAAACTATAAAATCTGCCTGTCCATTGCCTCTTGGAAGAATGTTGTATTTCTGAATTGCTGGCTTCCTGTTTCACCGTAAATGGCTTTCAGTCCTATTTCTTTCCTCATTCTGTGTCTCTATCTGACTTCTGTTATTTGCGAGTATAGAGTACCACCCTGTCAATGTGAACTGACGCTTCTTTCTATTTAAGTGGTTGATCCCTCTCATTCAAAAGATTGACTTTAGATCATTCCGAGGGCTGCATTTTCAAGGTTTTGTGAAGTACCGTGTGCTTGCTGTAACCTTTCTGTCCCCTCCAGCTCTGCTTTTAAAATACCTATTCAGCCACTTGTATTTCTGGGAAATGAGGGGGAGAACACGCGGTGAATTCTGAGTATTTTGGTACCTTTTTTTGTCTTGTGGGTTCCTAATGTGCAAGTTGCCCAGTGAAGTTGCTCACCTCTCTACTCCAGTTGCCTTTTGGAACTAGTTGTCTTAACCTCTTGATCTTTTCTGTAATTACAAGGCAGTGAGACCTCTCTTGTTTATCTTTCTCCTGAACAACCAGCTTGAGATCATTAAAATCCTCATTACAATAGCCATCTTCATGATGCTGTCAACATCTGCCAGGTCTGTTGGTTTTGTAAGGTGTCTGGGAAGGTATCTCACTGCCAGGCCTTGCAACCTGGGCTTCATCGTTGCTGCCAAGAGCTGCTCTATGATGACTTCTTTCCACTAGTATTAACTCTAATGCCTTTGTAGGACTCTGGTTGTGCAAATAGGGAATTCACTCCTGTTTCCCGCTCTTCTCAGCCAGAGCAGGATCAAGTGACATTCTTCCATATCTGGAAATTATATTATTTCAAAATGATGTTAAAGAGCTGGAAAGTGTAATTGGGTGTGTGTGTGTTTTGCATCATGAAATCTGTTGCTTTCACACAAACCCCCTGAGATGCAGTAGGGCTGACTGCCGTGTGGAGCTGTATTGGTGCTTTTTGTCAGCTCTCCCGAAGATGGCATTTGTTTGAGGTGTGGGGCCACCTCGTTTTTGGCTGGTGTCACTGCACTGAGGTGACAGAGCTCCTGCTTCCCAGCAGAGGAGAAAGCCTGCAGTGTGTGTGTGGATTTGTGGGCATTTGTCTGGTTTTCACTGCAAAATCTCAAATTAACCTTTTTCATGTTTTTATGAACTTCCTGTTCTGCTGTCCTGAAGTAATACCCATTTCCAATGCCTTTTCAATAACATTATGTTGTAAGCTTTACATACTAATTTTAAAGGATGAATCAGCTAATTTCACTTTTGCTCCCTCCCACACCCAGATTCTAATCTAAAAAGCCTGTGAGCATCCCTGTTGTGATGCTCTTGGTACTACGTCTCTTCTCTAGCAAGAGGTACAGCTGCTTAAAAACTCCCATATTAGAAGCCAGTTGGTGATGGTCCCTGTTACTGCTCTGCTTACAGGGCAGGGATGCCTGGCTGGCTAATTTACCCACTGTCTGTGGTAGTTACAGTAATCTGCCGGAGTGTCAGTAGTCACTGTTGAGGACACAACCAATGGAGGCATTAGCAGTGCTTCTTAATGCCAAAGCTGGCCAGAACTGTGAAGGAATAGCAAGGGGAATAATATGTATAGTGCAGAGCAGGGATTTAAAACACCCTTTGGCTGTAAGACCAGTTTCTGTGCTAGTGCGGCCATTGTCACTCCTGCAGGTTTGAGGGGTGCTCTGAAGTGTTGGCATCTGACAGGGTGGAGGGAGGCTGTGCTGAGAGCCTGCATCCTGCCCTTGCTAGAAACTGCTCTTTGGTCTTAGCTTTGCTGTTGCTGTGGGACATCCTCTATGCCTGTTTGCCTCCCCATCTGGAGCTCACTCCTAGCAATGAGGACATTATCTGCTCTAAGTATTGTGAAGAACAGCGTGCACAAGGCAAGAGCTCGCTTTGAGCTTGCTGGGGAGTGCTCAGCAACTGGGGGGGGCTCAGGGGTTGAGAAACAGAGCAGGAGGCAGCTTGGTCAGGGCTCAGCCAAAAGCAGCATGTCCCTTTGCCTATGCTGTGTTACCGATACATTCAGCTGTTGTGTGCATACCTCTGGGGCTTCATACATCTCTGGGCCTGAAGTGCCTGATACGGCTGCTGTATCTGAGTGGTGGTTTGGGGTCTTGCATTACTCTCCTAGCTCTTCCTGTGTCACTGCTGTTATGTGTCTTTCCTCCCTGCCTCTCCCGAGGCCTTTCTTGTGCCATTCTTTGCTCTTTCCTCCCTGCTTTTTTCTAGCCTTTATATCTCTGGTCATCTCTGGTCCATGTAGAACGGAAAGATCTAAATGAGTGAAATGCTGCCTTTTTGAATAGCATTGCCCATGTACCGTCCACGCCATGAAGGCCATTTGACTAAGAGGCAGCAAGCGGCAGAGTGGATAGATGCACTGTGTCATATTTTCTGTGCCGCTTCCCAAGGAGCGAAGCTAAGAGCTGGCTCCTGAGGGGCTTCAGGGCCAACGCGAACTGCTGCAGCCCAAGGTAAGCATCAGGGAGCTGCTGGTGCTCCAAAGGAGGGGCATGTGTTTGGATGTAGTGTCAGTGTCCCAATCTGCTTTATAACTGCTTTATAACTTCACCCTGAGGAAAATTCTGAATGGTCAAAACAATTTATATATATTATTTTTTTCTTTTTATTATTATTATTCATTTTGATTAACAGAGCAATACTTCACTGAAGGTCGCTATAACCATCCATCTGCACAATCTCAAGTTCGGTGTACGACATGGGGAAATTTCCCACATGTACATTTGGGAAATAAACAAATATTGCCAAGGTAAGTAGGGAATGAAAAGAGCTAATAAGCTACTAAAAAATTGCCTTAGGAATTCAGACTGTACAAAGGGGTGAAACCAGCGTGCAGTCCTTTTGGTAATATGGTCCTTGAGGAAAGCAGTGTTTGCTGAAAAATACTGATCAGTACCCATGCTATTATGGATTTTCTCTGATTTAATAATGATAGTATTTTCTGTGGAGTAAGCATAGCACTTGCAGTATATAGAGTAAATATGGTATTTTCTAATCACTCAAAAGGAAGAAAGAAGTTGAACTTTCATGAGCGCAGCACCAGTTCCTTGTATTTGTGAAGAGAGGGACTGTGAAACAAGCCTGGATTGCACAGCTGCCAGGAAGCATGACAGGATTTTAAACACTGCCTGGCAGAGATTAGCAGAGGGTCAGTGTTGTCCTGTCCATGTGCAAGACTTGGAGTGTTGCAACATGCAGGGTGCTGGAGTGGGACCCAGAGACTGCAGGCAGTATGGGTGCCTGCCATGGTTTCTTGGTAGCTGTTAGGAAAGCTGTGCTGCTTTAGTTTCCTTTCCATAAGACGTAAATAGTGATGCTGGCTTGTTTGTGTAGTGCTTGCAGACTGACAAATGAGATTGTTTATTGTGCTGGGAGCAGAGTAAAATGATAATGTCTCTTGGAGGGAATTTTTAGAAGCTGCTTTATCCTTTGGAAGGAAGATGAAATACAGAAATATGTCAGATGCTCTTAAAGATGTAAATATCTTTTCAGACAAAATTGTTAAGCCCAACTTTTTATGAGCTTTACTTTGGCAGGGTAATGTGAGGGCATGTGGAAAAACAAACAGCAGCATTCCACCTTCCCTAGCTCCTCAGTATAAAACACGATATTATTCAAAGCACCGGCCTCTTAGTCCCTGGCAGAGATGTTACGTGGCCTGGACTCCTCTCTGCTTGTCCCATTGGTATGTGTTTCTCCTCATTACAGCTAGCTGCTCTCCAGCAGCACAGCTGCTTGTACGGTGTTGTCTCCTGCTGTGGTAGGACATGATGTACCTCACAGCCTGTCTTTGCTGCTTTTTGGTTTTTTTTTGAGTCTGGTTTTCTTTTAATGATGTAGTGTTTCTTTCACTTGCATGTTATGCTTCTCTCAAGGCACCAAAGCCCTGTGTGAGGAGGCAGGTTCTGCAGCACTGTTCCTGCATGTTATGCTTCTCTCAAGGCACCAAAGCCCTGTGTGAGGAGGCAGGTTCTGCAGCACTGTTCCTGCATCTCTTGACACTCTTAGCATCTCACATTGCTTCTGGTCAAGTACCTTTAGCTGTAGGAACAGCATGTGGTGCCAACTAGTGATGGAGGTTCTTAACTCCTTAATCTCTTTGAAGCATGTGTGAAGCTCTATGAGGCTCTGATGACTTGCTTTGTGGACTCAGGGGCATGCTTAAACCCCAGGGGGTCCTTGTGTTTGGGCTTAGGTGTAAACTCAAGTCTCTAAGCGAGGCCCAGATGCTTATTCTAGAGGCAGATACAAGGATGATGTCTACCCAGATGTCTGAGTCTGTAGCTGATTTTTCTTGAGGTTTTCCTGTTGCTGTCCTAATATCTGCCTGGTGAATGTACGTATCTTGTTCAAATCAGCCTGTGGAACTGACACACATACTGGGTTGCAATAGTCTCCTGCTGGTATCTCATAAACATCTCCCTGACACTCTCCCACAGCACTGTGCTGGAGGCAGCAGGCGCTTATTAGGCCAGGTGTCCTCTACCTGTGGCTTGAAGTCCCCTGTGCTCACTCTTCCTCACCAGCTGGGACTGCCTGGCCATGGCATTGAATGCAGGCAGCCTCTCTGGAGGTGGGGAGGATTGTTTTGTTGAAACAGCAGGGAAGGGGCAGTTGGTGCCCTGATGCACATCCCCAGCGCAGCACCACTGCCTGCAGCCAAGCAGCATCATCCCCTCCAGGCAGCAGCCCTGAGGGCTTGGAGAAATCCTCAATTGCGTAAGCACTAATTAGCACTGCTGAAGGACTTTAATCTCATTGAGGAACTTGCCCTGGTAAGAAAAACAACCCGAGCAGTGCTGGCAGGTGCAGCTGCAAGCCCTGCCTCATAGGAAGGGAGATCCTGGCTATTAGTTCACTGACCATGTCTGTGCTGGTGTCAGGGTTTGGGAGTAGGAAGGCAAACATGTAGTCTGCTCTGGCCAGCATTGTTCTGGCCCACCTCTGGACTTGGGCTGGACTGTAATGAAGGGGCAGATTCTGCAGCTGCAGACACCTGATGATGGGACAGATGATTGGTCATGAATGTGATGTGTTGCTGTAAAAATGACTGGGGATGCCCAAAATGTAGTCTTAAACCTCAGAGTATTTCCAGATTGCCTCATCTGGGGTTGTGCTGTGTTGAGTTTTTGACTTTCCATTGTTAAACCTGTTAGGCGTCATCCAGTGACTCAGCAGGCACTTTGTCACTTGTTTGTGGCAAGGTATGGGCAACATGAAAATGCAGGAACAGCCTGCTTCCTTCAGCACTGCTGCCAGTTTAATTTCTGTGGCATTTCAACAGCTCAAGCCAATATTCCAGATCATATTTGTTAGGGTGGAAAGGTTATGTGCCATATAATAAACTCCTGAATAAAGGAACGTTTTCTGCTTTCTTGGTGGTCAGCACCCAATCTCTCTCCCAGCTGGCACTGGGATAGTTGCTCTCCAGTGATGCAGCACCTCAATGTTTGTAACACAGAACTGAAATCTTATTGCTGCTCCAGCATTAATATTTGCTGATGATACAAAACTGGGAGAAGTGGCTGAAACCCCAGGGTGCTGTGCTGCCATTCAGTGAGACCTAGACAGGCTGCAGAGCTGGGCAGAGAGGAGCCTGATGGAGTTCAGCAAAGTCCAAGTGCAGGGTCCTTCACCAGGGAGGAATAACACCATGCACCAGTACAGGCTGGGAGCTGACCTGCTGGAAAGCAGCTCCATGAGGGTCCTGGTGGACAGCAAGCTGTCCATAAGCCACCAATGTGCCCTTGTGGCGAAGGAGGCCAATGGTATCCTGGGCAGCATTAGTTGAAGCACTGCCAGCAGGTAGATGGAGCTGATCGTTACCTTCTACTCAGCCCTGGTGAGGCCACACCTGAAGCACCGTGCCCAGTTCTGGGCTTCCCAGTTACAAAGACCAGGAGCTACTGGAGAGGGTGTAGCAGAGGGCTATGGAGATGACTAGGGGACTGGAGCACCTCTTGTATGAGGAAAGGCTGAGAGAGCTGGGACTGTCCAGCTTGCAGAATTGCTGACTGAGAGTAGATTTTATCAATGCATACAGATACCTTAAGGGCAGGTGTCAAGAGGATGGAGCCAGACTCTTTTCAGTGATGCTCAGTGACAGGGTAAGAGTCAATGGGCACAACAAAAATAGGAAGGTCCATTTGAATATAAAGAAAACCTTCTTTGCGTTGAGGGTGGCAGAGCACTGGAACAGGCTGCCCAGAGAGGTTGTGAAGTCTCCTTCTCTGGAGGCATTCAGACCTCACCTGCTCTTGGTGCCCCTGCTTTAGTAGAGGGGTGGACTAAATAATCCCCAGAGGTCCGTTCCAACCCCAAGCATTCTGTGGTTAATAAATTGCAATCCAGAATCCCACCCTCCCTGCTTCCCCCAGATTACACATGCCTGATTTGAGATGCCCCGTGTCTGCAGAGGTCAGAGAGAATCTGTTGGATCAGGGAGCAGACATGACTCATTTTGGAAGTGTGTAGATGTGGCCATGCACAAACACATGGTGACACATGCCTTGCGGCACTGGTAGCAGAGCAGAGCAAACAGCAAAAATGTTTCTTTCTGAATGAATTCCAGTGTAGGTCTGATTTGTGTCTCTTCACCTTGAATGAGCTGTGAGTGCCCAGCTTCCCCAGCAAAGCTTCTTTGCAGCTTTCAAGTTTGGAGTAATACTGTCAGCAATGCAAGTTTGTGGGGACAGATGGCAGAAGAGGAGCTGGAAGCCTTGCAGAAAGCCACAGCCCAGCAGGGGCTCCAGATACAGTTATCACAGGCAAGGGCTTGACTGCCAAAGTCACATGTGCTTGTTTTGAACTGGTGACAGGGGAGCTGAGAAACTCCTGCGAGGAAGAGTTGGGAGGTTTCTGCATTCAGGGGGTTTGCCACCTACTGGCAGGAAGCAGGGAGACACGTGCATCCTGGGACACTAAACCTGCCACCCAGAGTAATTTTCTGAGGGATATCGAACTTGTTCCCCTGCAGTAGAGCAGGGGAGGTAGCTCTTGTTTTTACTCTTAAGCATCTCTTGTCTGAGGATATGTGTGGAGGGGTCTCCTGAAGCAGGCATAGGCCGTAAAGGACTGGTCTTCCAAAGCAATACCAATGGTTTGTGTATGGAGCTTCGATGTGGGGTTTGGTTTTGTTGTAGCCCATGTGGAGAGGCTGTATTTGCCATGAGGCTTGGCAGGGTCAGCCCGAAATCTTCACAACCCACCTGCCTCAGCATCACCTCAGGGTGATTTCCAGTGGCTCTTATGTGGAAAAACTTGTCCTGAGTAATCCAACAGCCAAGAAAATGGTCAGGTTTCAGTTTGACAATTTTCTTAGCATGTGCACAACAGTGAGCAGATGCAGGTAGGTGGAGGAGATTGGCTGTGACTGACTCTGCTTTCCAGAGGGTTCATTTTGTCCAAGATACTCAATGCAGGTTATGAATGAGATAAATGAGAGCACTCTGTCTCTACATATCAACAGCAGCATCTGTAACAGGAGTCAGGACAATAAACTTGCAGGGTATACACAGTTAAAAGAAACAAGGCTCAGGTCTGGGCATCTTAATTGCCATTTCAAGGAAACCTGGATGGCATTTCCCCAGCTTGAAGGAAGTGTGGCCAAATATCACCCATATTCAGAAAAGGTTTAGTTTTGATTGAAACTGATGCATGAAAAAGCTCTTAGGCTGGTTCTGCCTATTCTGATGTGAATAGATTAAGGGTTTGACCCATTCTCCTTCCCAGAATAAAGACTGGAAATGAAGAGATCGGTGGCAGGTATTCAAGAGAAAGCAGATTTAACCTAAACTAAAGGAAATGGATGGTAAAAGACCAGGTTGGTCTTTTCATGAATACCATTGATTTAGAAACAGGAAGGTCTCTGCAGGTTGGAGCTCTAGAAGCTCTTCACTACCAGGTTCTTGAGCTTCAGCCTGAAACCACTCATCAGACACCGTTGCTTGTGAGATGAGGGACTGGGCCTGATTAACTCAATCCCCTTCCAGTCCTTATTTATATATGTTTGGGATTTTTAGTCATTTCTCCTGGGACATTTTACCCTTAGGAGCTGGCAGTGTGTCAAATGCATGATATCGGGAAGCTGACGGCAAGCAAATATTATAAGACTAGATGCAAGAAAGGACTGCACAGTTTGAAAGCAGGCCTGTGAAAAAGCAGTTTGAAAATGCAGCGATATGGTGCAAGTTCTGCTGGTTTTTTTTATTTCTGAAAGGAAAGACACAAGTGAATTTTGAGGAAGGTTTGGGTTTTTATGTGTGTGTGTGCAAAGTGATTCAGTTTGAACTACCATTGCACAGTTCTCTAGTACTGGAGTTATGACAACTGATCAGAAAATGTCCAGTGGGCAAGAAAGGTCTGATTCACACCACTGGGCACCTGGGAGCAGAGCAGACCCTGTGGTGCCTGGAGCTGGTGGAAGTGAGAAAAGCCTTTGTGAGAGACCCACAGGTCCTCACTGAACATTGCTGGTCCTCATGGGGAAACGGCAGCAGGAGCCATGGAGCACGGCTTGGATCTCAGTCCTACGCCTCAGACATGCACTCAGAGTCCTGTGAAATCACAGAATCAGCTAGGTTGGAAAAGACCTTTAAAATCATCAAGTCCAGCCATTGCCCCAGCAGTACCAAGACCACCACTAATCCATGTCACTGAGGCCTCATCTACATGTTTTTGAGAACACTTCTAGGGAGGGTGATTCTACCACTGCCCTGGGCAGTCTGTTCCATAGATGTCATGCTGATGTCCCAGCTCTGAGGCAACCTGGGGCTGCACGTTGTACAGGCCCAGTGACTGTGATGGGGTCTACAAAACCTTTTCACTGTGCTCAAAGTGACCCTGGCGTGGTCTGTACTAGGGGCTGTCAGGTGAGCAGCAGGGCCATGACCCTGTGGAGCCGTCTGACCGCGGCCGGCTCCCGGCGCTGTCCCTGCGCACGGGGGAATGTGATCAGTATCTATCTGGAAGATCGTGCTGGTGGCAGAGACCCAGGGCGCCGCGCGGGGTGGGAGCGGGTGATGTCAGAGCCGTGGACCCGTATCTGTGGCAACCAGCACAAATAAATAAATAAATAAAGGAAGCTCGTGTGCTGGAGCAGGAGGCGGGCAGCCCGCTGCTCCTGAGCGCGGCCTCGATGCATATCTCTTAAGCAGCTTAGCACCCTTGCTCCAGTTTATTACCTGAGCGCCTTCGTGCCTGTAAGGCGGCTGAGAACATCCTGACACGGGTCCCCTCTGCGGCGATCCCCGGGGCCGCCGCTTCCCTCTCCCTTCATCCCTCCCTCCCCGGCGCGGGCAGTGGTTTGCTCCGTGCGTCCAGAGCTCGATGTGAAGCCGCTGCCCGGGGGTGGATTTTGGCCTCGCTGTGCAAGGCCAGAGGTGTCTGCCCGCATCCCTGCGGTGGGCCCCTCCTCAGGCAGGTGTGCTCGATTTCCAGCCCGGGAGCCGCTGCCTGCGGGAAGTGAGCAATGCTGGAAGTGCCGTAGTCAAGCCTGAGATGGATGGTGGCAGCAGCAACAGGACCATGTCTTACAGCAGATGGAGTTATAACAGGTATTGTCTATTTTGTCTTGGTTTGTTGGTTTTGGGGGTTTATTTTGTCTTCCTTCCTGCTATTGTATACTGGCAAGCTGTTTATATAAACTGAGATGGAGAGCCCTCTTCAGGGAAGCATAAACCTTTACTAGCGCTGCTTTTACAGTCCGAAAGACACTCGAGGCACCCCAGTTTCCCAGTGACTGGAGCATTGGCGTTTGCTGTAGTTCAGCAGGCATTTGTCTGGAAAGCAGGGTGGCAGCTTCACCCAGCTGTGGTGCAACTGGGGGTTCAGCACAATGGTTTTCTGGGCTCTCTACTCCAAGCAGGGCAACTGAGACGCAGTGATTGCCTGAGCAGTCACCAAGACTTCTGAAAGGGGATCTCTAGTAACTACTGCTCAAACCCAGCACATGGAGGTTTTCTACAAATATAAAGTAAAGCTTAGAAAAGGAAGGGGTTGGAGAGCCAGGATGTGACTCAAGAATGACACATTCAAGCAAAAGCTGTGAGGAATGCTGTGTACAGCCCAGGTATCACAGAGCTGAGGGGGCTGGATTAGGTGTCTCACTGAGACAGCTGAAATATTCGCACCGTGTTTTGTAGTGATGCATGTTGTTTTTCCTCTTCTGAGGAATGGGAAATTATTGCAGCATTAGTCCTGCTTTTGTGTGATTCATAGTTGTGACTGACAGGTTCTTTGAGCCCGGATAAAAAAAAAGGGTATAAACTTTTTCACTTTTCATCTGTGTTACTGTTGCACCTGAAATGGAGCCAGATGCTAAGCAGTATTAGCATTTTACCAAATCACTGCCACAAGCCACCACAGTATTCTGAAGAAATAGCCTTTGGAAGTTGTTTCCAGTGCTTAAACATGTATTTGGTGCCTCCCACACTCCCTGGCTGCGTGAGCTTTTATGGTTTATATGTGGATCTAGAGAGTTTCACTTATTTTCAGTACATTCATACTGCCTCAGCAGAAAATATATACAGATGCACACAGTGGTGGCAATGAGAATGGTGCCTTCTTTAAATAAAATATGTATATGTTTATGTATATGCAAAGTTGAATTATACAACGAGCCGTTTTAATGCACAGATTCTTCCACTCAAAGGATGTTTTCTGTCTGATGCCATGTCCTCAGAAACAGCAGCATTGAGACCCTGTAGTGCTCAGGCCTATCCCACACAGCCCAAGGTTGCAGCAGTTTGGAGATCCTAACCCTACAGTGAGCAATATAGAAATTTCACCAGAACTCTTCTTGAATACTTACTCCCAGTGCTACTGCATTTTGATTTAACCTTATGTATTGCTGGCAGTCTACTTCTCCATTTTTAGTCTTCCTTACCACAACAGAGAAGTTGCTGATTGCTGTTAATTAACTGTGCACCCTGGAGATATGGTGCACTTGTGCCTCTAGCCTGCTTGGCTTTTGTACTGTATCTGGGGACAGAAATGCAGTATTTTAGTGGCTAAACTGGCTTTTTTTCATGGCCAGTTTCCAGATTCTGATTTTTTTTCCTATTAAACCCAAGCCCTATGAGCTGATGCCTGTGCACTATATGTATTTTACAGTGCTGGGAGGCTGAGCACTGAGTCACTGAAGAAAATGGTGCAGAGTTGTTCTTGCTCCCCAAGCCTGTCCTCACACACCCCTTTTGTGCTCAGGCCCATGACTGGAGAAGGAGACAACTCTTTTATATCCAAACCCCACATGGCTGCCCTTTGCATTTGGAGCATGTTCGTTCTCCCATCTTTGGTCTTACTGAGCAACGGCAGAAGAAAGGTTTGGGGGAATTTTCTGCTGGGGAGGGAAGAATAATTGTAGGTAGTTGTTTTGAGCATCTTTGAGCATCTACAGTGCGTGCCAAAGCACAGGGAGTCCTCCAGCAGGGCACAAGATCCCTTTTGCACCTACAGGCTCATATGAAGCACACGTGGGCTGAGAACCTCCCGTGACTACTTAGATGTCTGTTGGGGCTTGGATGGATATATTAAGATATTGCAAGGTTTCATTGAAGTTACATTCTAGTGTAGTGGGTTCTAGACGCTTTGCTAGTCAAGTTAAACAACACAATTTTCTCCTTCCTCAAGGGATGCTTGTAACCTTAGGCAAGAAACTCTGTTGCTTATAAAGCAGGGTTAATGATGCTCATCTCATTTACATGAGTTCTATCAAACTAAGTGATAATTCTTGGGTTTTTCATCCTCAACAGTGGCCATGAAACATCACACCTGCTCTTGGGGTAGATGCTCCATGGCATAACCTTTCAGCCCAGGGTTCCTCCAACATCAGCTGGCAGCAAAAAGAGCATACTGACACTTTTTTGTTGAGTAAAACCTTAAGATTTACAGTTCTCAGCTCTGCTACTCACTACTGTGTGATGGGCAGAAGTCACTGTGATTTTTTGCTTCTCCCTCTATTTTCATGGAGGCAGGAGGGGCTTAGAATATACCTGTCTGCACTGCATAGACACATGGGGCAGGCATCCTGAACAGCCAAGTGCTGTGAAAAAGCCAGCTAATGCTCCTGCAGGTGCAGAAATCCTACAGGTTTCTCCTCTTGGTGTTGGCCTCCGTGAATCAGCTGGAAAAGGGACAGGGTGGATGGATAACAGGTTTTTGGTGTAAGACTGAAGAGCCATTCTCATGGGTTGGGCCACTGGAGTCCTTCATAGCACTTCCAGCAGCTGGAGACCAGATGGACAGAAAAATAATTAAACAATGCCACCCAAATTTTACCACTGAAGTTCAAGGTGGTGCTCATGAAGGACTGAGAGAGCTCTGACACCATGGATGTAGTTGGATCCAACATCTGTGAAGGCACAGTTTCAGGAAAGTGTGCAGAATACAGTCAGCCCATGCAC
The DNA here is from genome assembly GCA_024733675.1 of Psilopsiagon aymara. Classification (NCBI taxonomy): domain Eukaryota; kingdom Metazoa; phylum Chordata; class Aves; order Psittaciformes; family Psittacidae; genus Psilopsiagon; species Psilopsiagon aymara. Next base: position 26,761 of record JANRGW010005069.1, on the reverse strand, counting down.
ACAGCAGGCCAGTTTGAAATCAAATACACAGTCAAACACTGGAGACTGGGAATCTGTGGTGCACGTCTAGAAAACAGTGCAAGGCAGTAGTGGTCTGCATGGCTTTGTGGAGTCTTTCAGGTGTTGGTGGACTATGCACAGCTCTTATGAGGAGGGTCACAGCTGAATGCTAGTCCAGAAGGATTTTCTGCAGGAGCAGTAGGAAGTTTTGCAGTAAAAGGAATGAGTAACCTGCCGAATATACCTGTGCATGAACAAAGGTGTTTGTTAGTGTTTCTTTGTTGGATTAAACAAACAAACACAACAAAAGCCAACTGTGGGAGCAGTTGCTTCCCTCCTTCCTCACATTTCTTCCTGAAACCAATATATCAGCAGTTTTTCTTCCCTCTCTTCTTTGCTTAATTTCCATACTTACAGTTTATTTTTTCCCGGAGTGCTTCAGCGCAGCAGTTCATGCGTTACCATGTTGTGGTTGATGAAGTTTTATCTGCTAGTATTTGGAGGTATATTTTGGGGAACTTATTCTCAAGATGTTTCTAACTGCTGGAGACAGCTGAAAACTTTTCTATTGATCTCTGTCTTTGGTCTGTCCTGGATGTCAGTGTTGCCTGTGGCTTCCTTTTGAAGCTGCTTTTTCTATATTCCCATTTTTATCCTGTGTTGAAAAGCTGTTACAGTGTATGTGGGTCATGGTGTTGTAGGGTTTCAATCTTAGGCCTATTTTTTAAGGCTTTTAAACTCCTCTACCTTGATATTTTCTGGGACATGCTATCCTCAATGCGTAAAAAAGGATTTTTCTCCAAACTTCATCCAAAAGGGCTTTCTTAAGGAAACTCTGTTTTCTTTTTCCTTCTCCTTTTTAAAGCAGCAGCTGTAAAATCCCAAAGCATGTACACTTTTTACCTTCCTGGGCCTGCTGCAGTGAGTGCATTTTCACTGTGCAGAAGAGCAGCTCCTCTCTCTGCAGCAGAGCCATCCCAAACCTTGTGTGCTGGTCTGCCCTCGGGAGATGGACAGCATGTGATGCTCAGGACCTCTGCTGGTTGTGATTACTAGGTGTGCTCTTAGGGGAAAGTGTAGCACACTGAGGAAGCAGGTTGAGGAGAGAGTCCCTTAGTCACTACCACGTTTCTCTCCTCTGCCATCTTGTCTCCTTAAATGTTTCCTCCTTGAGCAGATACCATTATAACTGCAGTCACTGGACAAAGCACCTGTGGGACAAGAAGTGGAAATCATTCTATAGGACAGAAGGGTGGGTAGAATCAGCCAACCCTCAAGTGAAGCCAGATTGAAGCGTTCATGTAACAGATAAACTGATGAAGATTTATGTATTTATGTGCATTTAGTTTGCTGGGAATCTGTTCTTTGTTTTTCTTTCCTAATAAAGTGTCATAGTATCAGTTGCACAGGAGAATTTAGTCTGTGAATGATGTTTCCTTCCTCGAGTCAAGACAGTAGGAATGACCTGCAGGTGTGTTCATGTGCATCCTCCTGTGCTCAGGACTAATGTTTTGCGTTTGGTTGGCAGCACATCCTTGGGGTGTGTGAATTCTCCAGAGACTGTGTGTGGGAGAGGGAACTTCAGCTCCCACTTCACTGAAGAAATAATTTTAAAGCTTCTCAAATGGAAAAAAGGCTGAGAGAATATGTTAAACCTGTGTGGCTCAGGTGCAGCATTGCAATCCTAGCAAACATAAGAATTGGATTTGGAGCAGTAGGTATCATGGCCAGCAGCTCAGCAATGTGAGCAAATGGTAAGAGGAAACCAATATAACAGTTGAGCTCCAGTTTATCCATAGTATGTAACATAATTATTAAGAATTTACAGTAAGAAAGAGACAATGACTTAAGAGACTTGACTCAGCTTGGAAGCTGCCATGTGTGCCATCAGTCATATAGTTCTCTTACTATGTAAAAGTACAGAAGCTGGGCCATAGCAATTGAAGGACCTCACTGGAGTGTAAAACTTGATGCTCCATCTGAAGATTTCACTGGCCCACTCACTGGCATGGTAGCATGGGACTGTGCTCTCTATTGAGAATTGGACTGTGACCCCTGAAATCCACATCCGACTGTGCTCTCTATTGAGAATTGGACTGTGACCCCTGAAATCCACATCCGACTGTGCTCTTTATTGAGAATTGGACTGTGACCCCTGAAATCCACATCCACAAACCTCAAAAGACAATTCCTCTGTTTAATGGCTGCCTTCACATCAGCCTTAGGTTTTCTTCATGTCTCAGTGGAATTTATCTCTGGGTATTTCTGGTTTGGACTCTACCAGTGATATTACTTCTCTCAAATGCCAATAAAGGAAATGGAGTACTTCACTAAGAGGTTTGCAATTGTCCTGGGTTCAGCAGTAGCAGTCATTTTTCTCCTTCTTAGTAGCTGGGGCAGTGCTGGGTTTTTGACTTTAGTCTTAGAATAATGCTGATAACACACCAATGGTTCCAGTTGTTGCTGAGCAGTGCTTACCCTGGCCAAGTGCTTTTCAGTCTCATGCTCTGCCTGTAAGGAGGGGCACGGGAAGCTGGGAGGCAGCAGAAACAGGACATCTGACCCAAACTAGCTAAAGAGGTATTCCACACCACAGCACATCATGCCCATTATATAAACTGGGGGCAGTTACCCAGAAGGGCGAAGCCACTGCTTGGGTTGGGCTGGGTATTGGTCAGCGGGTGGTGAGTGGTTGTATTCTCTTTCCTTGTTATTTCCCTTATCATTATTATTACTGGTGGTAGCAGCAGTGGTTTGTGTTATACCTCAGTTACGGGACTGCTCTTATCTCAGCAAGTGGAAATTACATTCTTTCGATTCTCCTCCCCATCCTTCTCGGAGCAGTGGGTGGAGAAGAGGAGGAGTGAGCAAGCAGCTGCTGTTCTTAGTTACTGGCTGGGCTTAAACCATGACAGCAATACATAATATAGATCTGCTTCTGTGCATTGCATCTGCCCTGGGGTAGGGGCTATGGAAATGAAATGTGCAATAGATGCTGTTGCCATCAACTGTTACCCCATACATGTTTACCTATAATACAGTATCAAGACAGAAATCTACTTTTTTTTTTTTTTTTTTTTTTTTTGGGGGGGGGGGACACACCCATCAGGAATTGTTAAGTTTAAACCAGTTTCAAAAGGCATGCTATTAAAGCTGTAAATTTTTCTTTGTGAATATGTGGGGTGATCAGTGTAGTTTCTAAATATGAAGAATGAAGGGCGATATAGCAAATTATCTTAACATTGTGTGGATAGTCATCTTTCTTCATGGTCATAGAGATAATTAACAAATTGTCATTAACAAATTTTGTGACAAGACTACTATTAGAAGAAGATGGAGAGAAAAACAGAAATAAAATATACTAATCTTTTGTGAGTATATTTGTAGACATCTCTAAAAGTCCCAAGGCCTCCGTAAGGCTTTGTGCTAAGTTCTTGCATTCAGGGTTTCTCTTGACACAGAAAGGTAACTCAAGATATCTTGAGTTATCAAGCATTAGAAGGGGCAGTAGGAAATCAGCATAAATGGTCATAAAGAGAATGCCATGTGGCATACCACAAGAAATGCTGCTCTGGTGTCTCTTATTAGCACTTTTTTCTGTCCTTGTCCTTTGGCCTTATTGCATGCACTGTGTGAATGCCTTTTTTGCCATGTCTAAAAACAAGCTAAGTGCCCCATCTTTGGTACTAGGGCACAAAATTGACAGTTTCTGTGCCTGAATATGTGCACCATGCAAGGAGGACTGAACATCACAGCTTTGAACTGTGTTCTTGTGTTCTTTGTGTTCTTGCTGCGCTTTCAGAATTTGATTGCATCTTAAAGAAAAAATCAGCCATGTGTCTCATGATCTGCCTTATCATACAAAGCAAAACTTTTCTTTCTCCAATACGTAGCTCATGTAAATGCTGCTACTAATGAAAGTCTAAGAAATAATGTGCATGGCTGAAAACCAGCAGAGAGGGTTTCCCCCATTCAGAAATGAATCAGGGCAGAAGAGCAATCCTGGCTGTTGACATGGTGTAGGGTGCTGCTTGTGCAGCTGGCTGGAGAGCAGCAGTGCATGTGGCTGCAGCAGGTTGATGGGAAGCTTATCCATCACTGATTTTTAGGGGGTCTTTTTGCAAGAAGAGAAAAAGTTAATACTCCATACATTCTGTTCTCTGCAGAGGCCGAAACTGATCTTTTTTTGTCATACCCAGATAGGTAGTGTCTGTCAGTTCGCTTCAAACATCTTACCTTGGGGTAAAATCATAGCCTTATGCAGTCATGTTCATCAAGTCAACAAGCACCTCTTTGTTTCAATGTATCCATAACCATCACTTTCTAGAGAAGGTTGAGACAAGGGTGGCAGCTGGTTTATCTTTCCAGCACCCTGAAAGCCCATTGCTTTGGCTTTGTGCTCCTGGCTAGTGCCAAGTGCACTACTTCCAGCAGAAGCCCATCTGGGAGACATCCCAGCAAGTGGAGCCTGCAAGGAGAAGGGGCTCACTGCTCACATGAGAAATGGTCTCTGCTGCCTTGGCTAACTCCAAGTGCCCCAGGCCAATAAATAATGTCTATTTATACCTGTCAAGTTTTATTTATTATTATGGCTGTGAAAAATTAGTATAACACGAGCATTTATGGTGAACAGACTGAGTTCTGCCAGCAGTCACCTGTTTCTGTAGAACAGAAGGATGTTAGTCAACACTTGAATATATTTGAAATGCTTCAATGCCAAGGTCAGGGACAGGGAAAGGCTTCAACAGTTGGTACGAAAATATAGTCCCAAAGGAATGCACATGTTTCTTTGAAGCATAAAATGACAACAAATCAGCTCAAAGTCAATTTCAAAAGTATTTTTATAATGCTAAGAGTCTACTGCATGGATGATCAGCCAGGTAGGTTACATTGCTTGAAAAAGAAAGATTTAATTCCTTGTTTATATAAGCTTGCTGTGATGTGTGTTTGGTTCCTTTTATCCTACTGGTGATGTGTTATTTATGGTCATGTCACGCAAACTACCACACTGTGCCAAACATCCAATTACTTGCTGTTCAGGTGATTGTGTCAGTTCAAACTCCTGCTCTAATTTGTGGGTCCTCAGATAGACAAGGTGTGGGGCAATAATCTTCCAGTTATACTTGGATGTTGTTATTCCAGAGACAGTGCTCTTCTGGATTTGGGATTCCAGTTTATTTTGAAATATCATGGCTTCACGTACCACCAGCAGCATCTTCCTTTGTGCTGTGCATTTTTGGTGTCTGTGTTTTGCAGATGTTTTGCAGGATGGAATAGTTCCTTATAGTCCCTACAGGCACTGATAACATTGATACTGGCTTTGAACTCTTGATCTCTTCTTGGTTAGCTGTGCAAGCTTATGTAGATTCACTCCTGCCTTCATGGGAATTGCTGGCAATACTTTAAAACATATTTCTTGAAGTTAAACTTTTCCAGCTTCAAAATCCTAGTTGAAAATCATGTTCAGGTGTCTTCTGCTGGGATTCCTGAAGTACCAAAGCCAATTCTTTAATGCTTAACATGGCTTTTCTATGTGTGTTCTTGCAGGTTATTTGCAAAGCTGTAACCTAAAAACCTACCAAAACACAGAGAATTTGCTTGGCCACTCAAAGGTGCTTCCAGATAGCTGGGGGAGCTCTGCTTCCCTGTGAGTCTGGGGCTGCATGAGAAAGCTGTCCAGAGAGACTTAGCAGGGATGTTAATCAGATAGTTATTTCAGGAGAGGCTGCTCCACACAGACCACTTTGCCTGTCTGCAGGATGCTCAGGTTTGTAATAATAAAACTGCATTTGTACTTGATTCCTGTCTTCAGTTCTTTTCCTTTTCTCTTTTTTTTAAACATAGTATTATTGAAGTACAACTCTATGGGCTTTATCAAGACAAAGTTGCTGCCTAAAGTTAATTTATCACTCTATCATGTGTTTTTACATCTAAGGTGGAACAAATAAAGTGTTTGGTTTTTCAGTGTAACTTGGCTATCTTTAGGAAGAACTAATGAAACTTTGGCTTCATAAGAGGATCTAATAGTTTTGAACCAGTTTTCAGGAGGCAGTTATCACCTGGGTTGTGAAACAGTGCATTCAGACCTGAACAGACATTTTGGTGGAAAGGTGCAGATACATTTGAAGGAGTAAATAAAGGGTCCAGCAAGGAATATAGTAGCTGTTCATTATTGAACAGCTGCTGAGTCTCACCATAGGCCAGGTGGGTTGATTTTATGTACATGTGAATCACTGTTGGCTAAGCAGAATGATGTGTGTGGTCAGTGCATTTAGTTGGGTTTAAATGGATGAGTCTAAATGAATCTCAGAAGATCTAACTTGAGTGAAGTGGATTTCTGAAAAAAAAAAAAAGAAAAAAATAAGGCCTTCTAAATAATGAATAGTTTTTAATCTTGTCTCACTAGCAACTAGTGAGTAATAGGTAAATACTGAGAGGGAACTGGGAAGCAATGGGACAGGAGCTGGGCTGCAGCATACTGTGTGAACAGAAACTTTTAAGGTATTTGCAGTAAGTCTCTTCAAACAGCATACTGTGCTTTAAACAGGCCTAAAATCTAGCTACTGACAGGTGTCACCTAATCCTGGGAGCTGTGATTTTGCCCTGGATGCAGAAGGTGGCTGTACTTTGCTTCCCAGATGCAAACTACGTGGTGCGCATGGACACACTGTCACATTTTTCCAGTAAGTGCATCACCCACACCACCAACCACCTAAAATTTCACTCCTTTCACCCTAAGTTAACACTGTGAAAACCTTTTTATCTTTCTGGCATGGCTTATTTTCCTCCTCTCCTTCCTAGCAATCCCTTGCATGTGTTTAGTTAGTGGGGATTTTGAAATTCAGTTTGGGCCACTCACTCAAGAAATGCAGGAGCCAGTCTGGGCTATGAACCCAGGTTGAGGCCAAAGTCCATTTAAGTCCCTCTTTACAACCCTTCTATTCTTCTGCTAATCACAGTAAGAGGATTAGCTTGAAGAGCACAGGATATTGAATACTACAGTCAAAGATGTTCATATCACACTCTGGACTATTTTCATTCATCCTTCTGCAAATACGAAATGATTCCTGAAGCAACAGGTGACGTGAGATCCAAGGCATTTTAATCATGCTTGGAATACATATGTGTGTATATATAACAAGAAAAAAACTTTGGATTAAAAAAGTAAGAACTGGTCTTAAATCAGAGCTGTGGTTTAATATTCCAGACTTGTTAAAAGCCAGGGCTTTTGTTCCCATTGTCCACTCGCATTTGCAAGAATTATATCATGCAAATATTATTTGTTTTCTCTTATGAAAAATAGTGAGCAACCATAGAATATTACATGGCTTTTGCAAGTATCTGAATTGTACCTTTTGCAAGGTACACTCTTCCCATCAGTTTGTGGTGCAGGTGTTCTTTACAATGGAGCTGAGGCTAAGAGTTGACCTTCAGTCTGACTACAGGGATTATGAAATGCACCACCTTAAATGAAGTATCGTTAAACGCAAATACACTGCTTCTTGCCTGGGTGGCTGGGAAGGAGAGCAGTGATATTTTCCTGATACTTACTGTCTCCCCTGAGTATCAGCTCTCGGCCATCGATAAGGCAGAGCGTGGCCTTGCTGTGTGCAGCCACTCTTGTTCTCTTGAGCAAGTGAAACTGCAGCTTGTCCCGCAGGCATGCTCCTAGGGAGGCTGGGATGGCAGGCATCTCGAACGAACATGTCTGTGGCTGGCTGGGCAACTGAGCCTCCAATTTGGTGATCACACTCTGTTTTGTTTGCTGTAGTGTCTTTACTACATGTTATGTATATTTGACTAATTCAGTGGAAAAATCTGTATGGACTAATGGGTTGCTTTAAGATGTGACCAGGGAGAGATGTCTGCAAAAACAGAAGCTTTGTTTTCTTACTCATTGCAGTGATGTTTTTCTGTTGTCTTGATTGTGCCATAGATTTGCTAACATAATCCAATGAGAAGCTGAATCCAGAGTCAAAAGTAAGGATGCTGTATATGTGGGAGTATCTACCTGTTCCTGTCTCAATGTACAAAAAGGAAGTTGTTTAGATTAGATAAACTCTCATTGTTGATTAATAAGTATGGGTGTTCTGAGTGTTTTCTTTGCTCATCCTATGTGAACCATTCCTGCCCAGCCTGGGGGAGTTGTGCCATGGGAACAGCCCTGGATCATGGGTGCAGGATGATGCCGAGTGCTGCTCCAGCTGTGATAAACCTGCTTCTTAGAGGAAGCATTTATCTTTGACTCAGCTTCATTTTTTGGCTTTGACAATTATCTTGCTGCTAAAAATCTCTCTTTGCTGTTCTTTTGTCCCTGTTAAACTGTGGGATTGTCTGCGTAATTTGAAATATGTGCCTAAGTCCCTCACCTGTGGATCTTACAAATCTTTCTGAGAACAATATTGCACAGAATATTAGTTTACATCTTATCAGTTATCTTCTTCACTGGTTGTTTGGTCCTGACTCTGTCACAAAGAGCAGCAGCTAGTATTTTTATGAGTTTATTATTTCTGCATAATGAGCTGCATTAAAGTGCTTGTGCCCGAGTATTGGTATGATGCTCCAGTAGTGGCACAAGGCTCTGAGTGCATTTGCAGGTCTCTGGCTTCTTTACCATACAATTGCTCTTGTTCTACAGCTGTAACATCTGAGTTTACCTTTTTAACGTCACCTCCATAATGGTGCAGCTGAAGACAAATTCTGAATTCTGTGAATGGTAAATGAAATAATGTACATCAATGTTGAATCAATTTTTTTACTAAGTTTCGCCACTCTAGTGTATGTAGCTAGAAAATCAGGATATGTGTCTTTGATAAGAAAAGGCAAGGAGAGAGGGAGTAATAGATTATTTAGCAAAGAACAATACTAGAGTCCTCTAATGAGCTTTTTCTGCAGTATCTAAAATTCAGGCTTTTAACATGCTGCAGAAATTATACAAGAAGTTTCCTTGTGTTACTTGGATTGTGTCCACATGGACCGTCAATTTTTTCATGCATGAGTTAGAGGAGGAACTTGCACAAATTCCATGCATAAGTTACAGGAGGTCTGTAAATTATATTACAAATTATGCACTGTCAAATTTGTCTGTGCATATGTTACAGCATGCCCACAAGCTATAACTTATATTTTTGTTTGGGACAACTGAAAAACCCACCCCTATGCAATGGGCTATTCAAATATGAGCTCAGATCACACTGACTGTGATAAGGTGAAACTGTTCTTAAATGCTTGTTAGACTGACTTAAAATTGACTTTTGCCTGAATGTTATGCATGAGGGTGGCCTCACTGCCTCGCTTTGCCAGAAGCGAGGAGAGCAAAGGTACCAGGGGAGCATCTTGCTGTAGCAGTACTGATTTGTTTAAATTTGAGTTCAGGTTTGTTTTAGTTACAGCCTTGTCGGCTGACATTTAACTGCAGATTTGTGCTTTCCATCCTGGCTCCAGAAGGGCTTATGTGTACTCTGATCTATGGATTTAAAAAGAAAAATAATCTCATAAGTCACAGAATATTGCTGAGGAAGCAGAAAGGGTTATCCACTATGTACTAGGGAATTGGTTACTGAAGTCAAGCAGTCACTCTGACTTTTGCTCATCCAGGTGTAGAAGGGATGATTCTTATCAAATGTCAGAGGATGAGAAGTCTCTAGAAATTAGATGTTTACAGTGAAATTCACTCTGTGACACTTCCTGAGAGTTGCCAGCATGTTCTGTGGTCTCTATCATCTTGTCTGTCCTGTAACTATGAACTTTAGCTTTCCTTCAATGCTTTTCAGACCCTTGGGTGTTGTAGGAGACCCTTAGGTGAACCTTTTATCAGCCGAAACAATATTCTCACCTCTCCTTCTGGAAAGGTGTTGGTGCAGGAAATACCCTTTTAAAAATACATGAATTAGGAAGATGTTTTGTTTTCTCCCAGTTCTTTTTGTAAGTCCTCTCTTTTGTATTCCTTTTTCCTGCTCCTTTACTGCCTTGCGGTTTCTTTCCAGTTTCATTGCAGTAACATCCCTGGGGATGAACCATCACAAAAAAAGCCAACTAATGTTTTTGTTGCACCTTAGCAGTGGAAAAGGCTAAAGAAAGCAAGGGTGGATATTCACATCTGTTCACTTAGTTTAGCTCTTGCCTGTGAGGCTGCATTGCTGACTGAGCTTAAACCACTATGAGAGCCATACTTTCTCACATGCTCTGGCCTGAGTAAAATGAGGAGAAGGAGTTCTCCCTGTGCCATCAGCCCAGCTCCATGGGCAGCAGTAACTGGAAACCTCCAGTGGGGCTCCAAGGTCTCACAGAGTGCTGGGAGCTGCTCCAGGTGAGCACCACAAAGCACTACCCAGCATAAGAGACTGTAGCTTTGTGCCTGGGAGGGAGGATCCCTTGATGTCTCTCTCTGACATATCCAGGACTGGGCATTGACGGGAATGGCAGACTGGCATGCCTATTTTTTTAAGTTTAATCTGAGCTAATACAGTTTCTTGTTGGGTGAGTAGCTGACATTGTGAAGCTAACAGCACATGATGGTGCTGATGCTGCAGAGTCTCCCAAGAAGGCCTGCTTCTGTTGGAAATGCTTCTTAGGTGCTGGCCCCACTGCTGCCTTCTTACACTGCATGAACTGTTGCCTCAGGAGAAGCTTGTTTTAAAATGAACTCTTACGCAGAAAAGGTTGAGAGGACACTGTGCATACTGGGACTGTTTCTCTGCGATACGATTCTTTGAATAGTTCCTCTATTCCCAGGACTCTGGCAATTTGAAGGGTTTAATCTCAGACTGAGGAAGTATGAGCTGTAAGATATGCAGAAGACAAGTTTGTCTCCCTTTGTGTTGCTGTTTTGGTTTTGTTTGTTTCTTTAAACCACACCATCTAAACTAGTGCATGAGAAGGAAAATGTGAAGGCAGTGTAGATGCTGCCAGCAAAGCCATCTCCTGAGGACCTGGCTCCAGAAGCTGAAACAGGCTCAGGACCTTCCAAATTTCCTCTTGCTATTATGTGCAGAGCTGCAGGCTGCTCTCTGCTGTCCAGCATTGTCCTTTGCTGTTGAATCTGTTTCAATGGAGTGCTGGCTGCATTCTGAGTGCTTCTTTCAAAGGAAATATGAAGCAAAACCCACTTCCTCATTTAGGAAATCAGATGGGGAGAGGTGCTGATGGCATTCACCTATCTTTCCTTTCCCCCGTTTTGAAAATACCTGTTGTCAAAGGGTAGAGGGAATGAAGGACTCTCCTTCCAAATGTGCCACCAAATCCTACTCGTATATTCAGCTGTGATAAGCTTAGATATCTCCCCTGCCTCAAGCCTAGCATGTGCATTCTCTTTTTTCCTTCTACCTCTCTCTCTATATATCATATTTACCTGCCTGGCTAGGTGTGCCAAGGCATTTCACATTTTTCCTTTCCTTCACATTTTTTTTAATTAAATCAATTCCAAAGGTCTATTTAATTGAATAAATACACGTATTCCTACTCACTGACAGAAGGCACGCATCAGAAACATTAGTCTTATCAGTTAAACCTCATCCCCTGGAGTTTGCATCACGAAAAATAGTCTGTGTCTTCCGTGTCCCCATGGACTAGAAGACAGGTGGCCCAGCTCTCCTACATACATCACAGCCATCACTGAAACTGCTCAGCACTCTATGTAGCAGTGTTGCCTGGAAACTTAGGAAATATATCTATAAATATGTCTATCTGTTACTCTCCAGCTATTGTGAAGCCTTGGGGAAGCCAGTCCTGGGCAGTTTTCCTGCACATTTCCCACCGTTTTGGGCCTGTTTTGTGAGCAAGCCCCCAAGCAGCTGTTTGGTTGCCAAGAATAAGTGTTGTTGAAAAGTGTTACTCCAAAGTGCTCAGTCACAAAGCACTGAGTGCCTGTGGCAAAAATAACTCTATGTAGATTGCATGAGGTACTGAGAGGAAGCTGAATTCCCTGAGGCTCTTGTAGGAGGGGGAAAAAAGAGGCTTTTTTATCCAACTGTGTCATACTCATGCAGTCATGTCAAAGCATGATGGTGTGCTACTCCTGCATTTCAGAGGCTTCTTGATGTTTTTTCTCTGAGAACAAGATATCTGAAAGTGATAATGATTAATGACATAGGAGGCTTTCCTCCCTCTCTGCAGGTCAAGCTTTCCACTAGCAAGAGCAAGGAGGCTCTAGCAGGTATTTCTTCCTGAGACCCAACAGATACAGAGATTAATTCTTTCACTCTGTGCATTTTTGCTGTTAATGCAAACTGTCAGCTGTAATTGAGAGTGTTACATTGAAACGTGAGAATAGTGCAGAAGTGTTCTTAGTTTAACTAATTTTGAGGCTGCTCATCCCATTTGCTAAAAAACAGACAACACTTTAAGTAACCTTATCCAGTCCTTTCCCAGCAGCAATGTTTTGCCATGAAAACAAGGCAAATCTCCATCACTTAAACCACAAGCAGAGGAAGCATGGTGGAGACTGGGCTGCCTCCTTCAGCTTGGGCCACATCTGCTGTCCATTGTGGTGATGGAGTTTTGCCCTTTTTGAAGCATGCCAGACCAGCCGCAGGGCAGGTGTCTGATGCTCCATCTTCTGGTGGCACAATGCCCCCAGCACAAGCTCTGTGATTTTAGAAATGTTGTTGTATAGCTTGGGATTTGCATCCAATGAGCTGGATGTGGGATTTGGATAAGCTTGTTGCTTTAGGTAACTGAATCTGATTTGGCTGACTTTGATATTGGTAAAATGCCATGTGTTTTCTATACATTGTACAAAAGAACAGGACAGATAAAATAGTTGAACCAGCAGTTTTTTGTGGATTTATTACCACTGTGGTATTTATGGCTCAGCAGGTTTTTTTTATAAGCCCCCAGCTGCAGATTTTACAAAGTCAAATTGCCTTGGCCAAGGTTTCATTGTATTTTAGTTTTCAAAGAAGCCGTCTTCTCACTCCAGTTGTGCACTGGCTGTGTAAGAATCATTAGTTACTAAGTCATCAGGAAGAAATTAGAGATAACTCACATATGTTTATCACTAAATACCTTGTAATTTTGTAAATGCAGAAGGCAGAAATCTTGGAGCAGACAGAAGAAGCACATCTTTGTCTTCAAGGCTCAATGACACTAAAAAAAGGCTCAGTTTAGCTGCCACAAAATAATTGAGATGATTCTGAAATATTTTTTCAGCTTTTATCTTCTCATGTGTTTAATGTGAAATGGCTCCTGTTATTAGCAGTTATCTTTTGTCATAAATATCTCTCAACTCACCGAAACCTGTTTGCCAGATATACATGATAATGCCATGTTTGCTGTTTAAACAGCAGACTAGTTGGAGATGCTTGCTACTTCACTCTCACTAGTTAAGTTGCTTATATTCTCTGTCTTTATTTTTCAGATGAATTGAGTTTAACTCAGGTAGCTTGAATTTAATTTCTTTAACCATGGTTGAGTCAACAAGTCTGCAAGCATTGGTCCCTTTTTCACATAACAAATTTCCAGTCTTGATCTGATTGAGCTGCGGTTTAAGCAGAGCATCGGTCTGCTGAACAAATCCAGGTATACTTTTCATACTGTCATACTGGGAGTGAGCTTAGTTGACCAGCCTTCAGAACCCTTGATACAAAATGGCCATTTAGAGAGAGAGAAAAAAAAAGGTGAATAGTAAGTCGAGCACTTTAGAAGTGTAGGGAATTAGAAACATTCTGTCTGAATGCTGAAAAACTCCCAATGTGTTTAGAAAAGTGCTGAAATTCCTTGGCTTCCTTAAAATACTGCATGCAGCTTTTCATTCCTGTGTCATTCCAGGTCCTCTAATCAGGAAAACATAAGGCTGATATTTGCACACACAGGCTAGGAAGGAGAAAAACAAAAATAGCCACAGGCCCTCATGGAGAAAGTGTAGTGGTGCCTGTAACCTGTGGCATGCAGAGGAAGAGTGATGTGGCTGATGCTGCGCTTGATTGTCTTTGATGCTGGCTGGTAAAACATCTTGCTACAGCTGGTTCTTGTACTGCACTGTGCAACAAAACATCGACTAGAAAATGACTGTATAGGTACCCTCCAATTCATTGTAAGTAAGCATGTGTTTTTCTGAGACACTCAAGTTGGACTATATTGCTCAGAACTCTTGCATTAGAGCGCAGATGGCTGCTTCTGAAGCAGGACATCCCAAACTCTCAGGTTGTCCCCAGGTGACAGGAGTGCGTGAGGAACTCAGGAAGGAGGACAGTCCCACTGCCAGAAGCAAAGCTGTAGCCACACAGAGCTGGCCTGAGGCTCAGAGGTGCAAAGGAGCTTGGAAGGGTATGTTTTTATTATGAAACATTTATATGTGTTACGCAGTTGTTTTGCAATACTGGCAAAGGCTGGCAGAAAAGGGGTACCACTGAGCAGCCAGCAGTGTGACTAGCATTTTCAGAGCTGAGCTTTTCAGATATCTGCATTTATTTTGAATTGAATGGTCTGGATCACTGGAAATCCAGAGAAGCCTGCCTTGTAGAAATTGAAAAATGGATTATGTATGGGCAGGGAACACAGCTTCACTGCTGTGCTTGAAATGTCACATCTGCATTCTGTCCCTGATAGCAAGGGAGCATCTCTGAAGTACATCCTTCCTACAGAGCTGGCAACAGCCAGATACCCCAGCAACATGGAGTAACTGTACTTACTTTTTAATGTGAACAAGTGCAAAGTATGTTTTTTACTTAACAAATAGGTATCCCAGGGAAGCATTTACCTTTTAACTTGCAGCTCTTTTGGGGGTGGCCTTCCATGTCTCACAGCTGATTCTGCTGTAGTACAGGGCTGTTCAGCACATCCCAGGTATGGCCAGAGACAGTTGCCCTGACAATTCATTGCTGATGAATCAGACTTGTTGTCTAGGCAACTACCTTCAGCTCTAACTGGAAAATTATGAGTTAAAACCAGAATCTTAAAACTGCCAGGCCTCCAAGGGTGGTCTCATCACAATTAAAGCTCTTCTAAACCTTAATCTTTATAGGCATGTGCTGTAAAGTCACAGTCTGAGGACATAAAGGAGGGACATGACATCAACAAGAAATGGCAGATGATTTGCTGCAGTGGGGAGCTGCTGCCTCCTCCACAGTGCAGGGATGGAGCGATGGATCTGATGCCTGGGCACGGACTCCAAATCCCCACAGGAGGATGCAGGAGGTGGAGTGAGAACACTGAGTGCCCTCTCATGCCCTACAGATGTCTGCCATTTCATTGAATGATGAAAAATGTCAAGCTCTTTCCCTACTGTTAAAATTTCTGTGCTGGGCAGAGCAGCCTTTTATAAGGTCCAGCATGGACAGTGTTTAATAACTTGATGGAGGTAACTGATGGTGGTACTGCCACCTACTCTTGAAGACTGCCAGTGTGTTTCTCAAAAATAAAACCGAGAAAATGCTGTTTCTGGCCCTTCAATGTAGATGCAGGCAGCACCCTGCTTATATACAGTGCACTAAAGCAGGTTCCAATCCCAGTCTTGGGGCTATCCTGGTGTATGAGAAGATGACAGCGGGCACAAGTAAATTTCCTTATTTATCTTCGATATACACAATTTGCAAACATTTCAAATAGGCTAGCTGCTTTTAACACTGATGGCAAAATTGCTCATTCCGAATTACTGGAAATCATGTCTGATGCGAGAGCCTCATCATGCTCACTTTCAATGCACAGCTGAGCAGCTGCTGAATGGCATCAATCAGGAGTTCTAAATCTGGAAAATTTACAGGGAGTGCATATGTGTATGTATGATCTCCAGTAATCCTGGTTGTTTCTAAGTTATATATCAGTGTGCTGAACTGGCAAAGTAATCATTTCAGGACCTCATGCAAGTGATGAAAATCTTCCCTATGGCTGTGGCGTGTCTGTTTCTAGACCTGCACTTTACCTGCACAAATGCAACTGTGGGGAATGCAGGTGGTCAGTACAGAGGAATTTAGGGGTTGATGGTGTAGAACAGAGGTGCTGAGACAAAGACGGATGAAGCCAGCAGGTTAAAGAGTGAAATACAGGAAGATAAGTGAGCGCTGAAAAGCCTGTATCCAGCATCCTCTGGTAATGGTTTAAAACAGCTTCCTCCCTGGGGTAGCTCTGTGAACAGTCCATCTCCAGGGACTCAGCTATTCACTTCTGCCTCTTGTAAGCATGTCTGGAAATTAAGGAAATGTCATTTGTTAAGCAGGTGAGCTGGCTATTGAATGGAACTTAAAAGCTCCATTATGTTTTGTCCCACTAAGTATGAAACCTCTGTCTGTATTTGAGAGCTGCCAAATGTCTGTCTTCTACATTTGTGCTGAAAATCTGTGTGGCCAGCCTGACCCAGTAGCATAAGTCTGAAAGGAGAATAATAAAAAATTTAGAAAAGGGCAGTCTCTGGGACTGTAATGTAACCAAAATGGATTTGATTTTGTTTTCTGGTAGAGAGAAGACCATTGCTTCTGTTTAATTTTCCTTGGAAGTCTGTGAGGCCTGCATATATGAGGGCTGCAGATGTTTGTTAACCTAAGTACGAAAATTAACTGAATCTTCTTCCCTTACAATGGTGAATTTTACAGGCTGGTGTACATAATATAAAATCTATGCACAGCTAACTACATTAACAAATGACATGTGTCCATGCGGAGAGATGAAGCACATTTTGTATAAACACGTAGAAATGGTCACCTGGGATCTCTGAAACAGAACAGCTTTTCTGTTGCAATGCTTCTACCAGAGCCATCAACAATCTTGATGGTTTTAGTTTCTGGCTGAAATTGAAATGTTTCATGGGAATAGATTAATTACTGCTAATAATCTTGACAGAATGGCTTCAAAACATCTTGTTTTGATTTATATGGAATATTGAACACAAGTCAGAATGAATCACTGGAGCTTGAAGCAACATCCTTTAGAGTTTTAAGTTCAGTGTACTCAATTCTTCATTAAAATGAGGTCTTAGCTAAAACTTGGCAATTCTGACTCAGAAATTTGTTCCCAGTTGATTCCACCTCATAGTTTGCTTTCATCTTTAGCCAATATTTTAACCAAATATGTCCAAGGTATATAAAAGCAAACTTATTCTTAAAATTATGATTATTGCTGTTTGTAAAATCTGTATACGAATGTTCTTTTGGCTCTATATTTAAAGCCTTTAAATATATTGGGTGTTTTAATAGATGCTGAAGATCAATATATTTATCAGATTTTGGGGAACAAAAAGCTTCATCCTTTTCTTTGTTGTATCTACTGATACTTTTGGACACACCACCTAGGAATGTGCTACACCTGAGATGCTGAGGAAGACTTTCATTCTGCTTACCACATACATCAAATTCTAACCCCACCATTTCTCTCTAGGAAAAGGTGCTATGACAGACCTGCTCAGATGTGTTGCTGACTACTTTATCAGCAAAATGTCACCTATTGTAGCACAGGATCCCAGCACAGCTGTAGCTCCCTGATACATTGCAAGAGGATCTATGGTATCTGAAAGCAAAACAAATGGAGTTTCCTCTTTTGCACTGTGTCATGTTTATTTCATAATAGATGCAGAGGAGTGGTGCAACTAACACTGGGAGAGGAAGAATGAGAAAATCTAGTAATGGGAGGGAATGTGTGTTCAACAAAGTAGCTCAGGACCTATATCCACAGTCATGATGAGTGAAGGTCTTTGCAGGCAAATACTGGCAGTAAGATGCTTAGGAGTGTCTGGGCAGCACTAGCTTGCAGTTCCGGCTCTTAGAAGCTTGATTGAAGTGAAATGATGGTGAATCTCAGTTCAGTCTCTCTTTTTTGTTCTAGAAATGTCCTCTCCTGTTGGACCTGTGTGATGAACATTCCCCTTGGCTTGAACCGCCATTTTCAGTGTCAAATTTCGGTAAAGACCTGGAAGTGTAATATAGGGATCTGTCAGAATATCCTGCATTTAACAGTAAATGATATTTTGCATTTTGCAACAGTGCATGTGCTATGCAGATACCAAGAAATACTGAACTTTTTAAAAAGATAAAATTAAAAAGCAAATGGTTTGGCTCATTCAGTTGGGCCAAAATCCACAGAATGACGTTTATTTCCCAGAGCTGAAGATGAGGCATTTTGTGACGAACAGAATTAGGCTTATGAACAGAAACTGCAGAAATGCTTGGTTATTACTGTGGGGTTTTGAGGTGTTCAGGTTTTATGTTCTCTTGTTCCATTTAATTTTTAATCTTTATGAGAAAAAATAATTATTTATAGCAGCATTTAACTGTAACTATAAGCAAGACTTATTCAGCAGCTTTACAGCCATTTTCCTTTTTTAGACTTGGAAGTTCAGGTTAGATGAAAGGAAGAAGTTCTTTACTGTGAGGGTGGTGAGATGCTAGAACAGGTTTCCCAAAGAAGTGGTAAATGGTCAATCCCTGGCAGCATTCAAGGCCAGGCTGTGTGGAGTCTTGGGTGACATAGTCTAGTGTGAGGTGGGTTGGAACTAGACGATCTTAAGGTCCTTTTCAACCCAAAAAAATCTATGGTTCTATGGTATCTTTGCATCTGTAAATATCTTAATCTGTTTCTGTGAACTGTGGAGATCACATAGTGCTTCAGGACTTCTCATAAGAGCAGCTAAAGAGGCCAAGGTAATGGCTGCTCAAATACATTCAAAATATCGCTGTGGCTCATACAGGAGATCGGCAAGCATGACAGGATAGGTATGTTACAGACATGTTTCCTGATACTTAGCATTGTAGGCAAATGCATCCAAACTCACTTTCCTGCTGCTGTAAAGTGGATGAGGGAGCTATTTTGGACCACTAACACTGAAACCCTGCACATTGTACTAAGGATTACTAAAGCTAGTTGTAACCATCAAAGCCATTATTATTTACAGTCAATAATTAGTTTTCCCTATTTCACCTCATTGTTTACAGCTTTTTCTACTTTTCTGTGTTTCTTTCTACAGAAGTAATGGGCATCATGGTTTTTCTGGTTAGTGTCAGCTTAAATTACTCTAGCAGAAAACTTTGTGCGTGAAGTTGTGTATAGAAACATAATCTGTTGGATGTAGTAGCCTATCAACTAAGTCAAGTTACAAGGCGACATGTAAGGAATTTGCTGTATGTAAAATGCAAGGAGGAATTATTTAAAAGCTAGTCTACACTTCTAGGCAACTACTATTTGTGTTATCTGCGCATACGTAATTCAACGACAGTGTTTTAGCAACTACAAGGAAAGTAATCTGCATTCCCTGCAAAATTAGCATGTGAACACCTCTATTAATATGGGAGAAAATGTGGTGCCAATTTCCTGTTTGAGGACTCGAAGTGCCATATTAAAATATATTAAATAACTAATATCCATATTTTGAATCTCCTGATGTCTGAGTCCTCCTGTAGTGCTTCAGCTTAAAGCAGAAAACCTCATCTATTTTTATAATTTAAACAAAAAGCACTTCTCCTTATACACAGAATGTGCTGCCAGAAAGGTTTTAACTGGAGCATTTGCCACTTTTTCTAGCAAATTTTGGTTTCATGGCACAGTCAAGAAGGAGTTGAAGGAGCCAGTAAGTAAACAGTCAGGCAGCTTAATGCTTGTGTCAGACTCACCTGTAAAGTCCATTGAACTGGAGCCCACAATTCTGGTGAGGAGGGAGGAGGAAGGAAGGAAGAGCTGAAGAGCTGCTGTAGGGTCAAGAAGTGGCATTATTCTTGTTAGTGACAGTCAATCCATATCCTGGCACTGGAAGGGGGTGTAAGGGGCTACTGGTTATATTTAGGATTCTGGGCAATTACTCTGAATACTAAAAAATCCTCTCTGTGTCTGCAGCTGTTAAAGGCAACATTTTGTCCCAATTTCAGCTCTAGTAATTGAAGGGGGATTTTCCCCCTCATTCATTTCCCTTGGTATCATAAGAAAGCATAATATATGTGTAGAAGTACTTGCTGTCAAAGGATTTGGGGAGTTGCCAAGGTCTGTTTTCCTCTTTTATTTGGAAGAAAAAAAAAAAACAACAAAACCAAACCAGTACGAAACAAAATAAACAAACAAAACAAGAAGAACAACAACAACAAAAAAGAACTCTGCCTGTGATGAGTTTTTCCCCTTCCTCACAGTTTTAGTGTGTCCTTAAGCCTCAAACTATTTTCTAGCACAAGAACTAGGAGTCAGCAAATTAAGCTAGTGGGAGGCACTTCAAAAGAGGGAAAAGGAAGTAGTTTTTTTCACAACAGGCAACAGACATGTAGCTGCTTGCCAAAGAAAGCTGTGGATGCAAAAGTTTTTATACGTATTTAGGAGATGATTTCGCTCAGGTTGATTCACTGAAAATACTTGAATGCCTGAAAGAGAGGAGTTTTTTTTTAAGGCGTGTTCTTGCCTTATTCAAGATTACTGCTTCTACTGCAGACGGGATTCTGAGCTAGGCAGTCCCTTGGTCTGAGGCTGCACAGCTCTGCTGTTCTCACTGGATTTCACACTATGCACTGTTAATGTTTTAATGGCTTTTATGGAAGCAGGATAGCACCCCAGAGGTAGTTGCATGTCAGCATTTGCTGATGTAATCCCTTTGAGATGAAAGGAGCTCTATAAATAAACACAAAATTCAGTTCTAACCTAGTACTTTTGATGAGTGGAATGATTTAGAGACCAATAAATGCGAATAACTCTCAGCTAGCAGTCTTCTTGCAGCCATCCGCACTTCAAGAAATTGAGCGTTGCTCTCTATAGCTCATAAAATTCCCACCGAAACAACAGTTGAAAGTGATAAGACTTTTACCTGGAGATCTCTGTATAGACAATAAAAGGTGCCTGTTCTTCAGACATAAACAAAGAGCCATTGAACCTGTCAGAGTTGGGGAAGGGATGGACAGAGAGGGATCCTGTGGTGCTGAATAACATGTCTTCTTTCTAGCTCCTTGCAAATTTTTTAAGACCCTCCATGTGTTCCTTTACTCCCAGCTGATTCTTCTAGTGTCAGAAAATAATGGCCATAAGGTGGAGGCAGAACTTGGTGTCACAGCAAAAGAAAGATGCATTTCCTTCTCTGCCCCTTTGACTTGCAGCCTGGCTTCAGACCAGGAATCTACTTGCTCTGTTGATCAGAGCAATTCCAGAGGCAGTTGATAGCCCTCTATTTGGAGGGAAAAGGAATTACAGCACTGCTTGTAGCCCAGCAGTGGAATCAGGGTAGCCCACCTTGTAGGACCAAGTCTGTAAGACTATGTTCCCACCCAAGGTTATTTAATTATATATGTAATATGACTATTATATTAGTCCACTCATCCATATAGGTGTCGAAGAAGTATCTTTGTCTTCAACTTTGATTAACTGCATGTGCCATATACAGATAAAGTGAGTTAATGACTACATGTAGCCTGTCTCTTGCATATAGACTCATAGAATAGTTAAGGTTAGAAAGGATCTTAAAATCATCCAGTTCCAACCCCCCTGCTATGGGCAAGGACGCCTCCCACCAAACCATGCCACCCAAGGCTATGTCCAACCTGGCCTTGAACACCGCCAGGGATGGAGCATTCACAACTTCCCTGGGCAACCCATTCCAGTGCCTCACCAACCTTACAGTAAAGAATTTATTCCTCCTTATATCCAATCTAAACATCCCCTGTTTAAGTTTAAACCTGTTACTCCTTGTCCTATCACTACAGTCCCTAATGAAGAGTCCCTCCCTGGCATTCCTAAACAGGGATGAATGCAAACAGACAAAAAAACAGGAGTTGTTACATCATCTGGAGTTTACTTTGTGGCCAAAAAATACAAAAGCACCCGGGCTCCCCTTTGGCCACCATCCGCTTTTGAGTTTTTAGTAGTATTTAATCAGTGAGTGTATTTGCCTGTCAAAGAACTAGCAAATATTCTGCATAAATGGCTGTTGCATTAAGCATATATCTGCTATGTTGCCCTTGCCAGTGGGGACTCAGAGCATAACAGAAAAAAAAAGAGGAATGTATTGTCGTGGGGGGGTAGGCAGGAAGGTCACTTATTTTTATCAGATGTTGTCCTGGGTTCAGCAGTAGCAGTCAGTTTTCTCCTTAGTAGCTGGTGCAGCACTGTGGTTTTGACTTTCGGCCTGGGAACAACGCTGATAACACTGATTATTTTAGATGCTGCTCAGTAATGTTTAGTCTGACCAAGGACTTTCTGAGCCTCATGCTCTGCCAGGGAGGAGGGGAAGCCGGGAGGAAGCAGAGACAGGACACCTGACCCAAACTAACCAAAGAGGTATTCCATACCACAGCACATCATGCCCAGTATATAAACTGAGGCAGTTACCCAGAAGGGTGAGATCATTGCTTGGTTGGGCTGGTATCAGTCATCGGGTGGTGAGCGGTTGTATTCTCTCCCCTTGTTATTTCCCTTATCACCATTATTATTGGTGGCAGCAGCAGTGGTTTGTGTTATACCTCAGTTACTGGACTGTTCTTATCCCAACCCGTGGGATTTACATTCTTTCGATTCTCCTCTGGGAGCAGTGGGAGGAAGGTGGGGGAGTGAGCGAAAGGCTGCGTGGTTTTCAGAGTTCCCAGCTGGGCTTCAACCACGACAGTTATTTTGGTGCTCAATGTGGGGCAGGAAGGGTTGAGATAATGGCAGATCTGACTGGAGTGTGTCTAATTGTATTTGTGATAAGCATTCATTGGTTTGGATTAATAGTCACTCGTCACAATGCTGATTTATTGACTCTCGAAATTGTTGCTCTTGATCTCACAGTTTCAACATGTTGTACCTTACAGCCGGTATTTGCTGTGTTAGTGTTTATCAGCTGGGGCCCTTGGGCTAAGGTTCTTCTTTCATTGTATTTTATGGTAATGACTTGTAAAACAATAGACTCATTGATCATGAAACTGATCTGGCCTGCGTTCCCAGTGTCCTCACCACCTCTATACTTTGGGAGGTGTGTAATAGAAGTGTTTAGCAATTACACATCTTTTTTCCCCTCCTCCAGTGTTCAACCTGTGAAGGGGACATTCCCTCACCTTCCCAGCCCCTCCACCAGACCATTTACAGCATCATTTGAGAATTCTGAAGGTTTTGGATGGCCTTTGAGTACCCTTGAGACCTGCTTGCTGATTGGGATGGGGATCACCATGTTGGCATGCATACGGAGTGTGTTTTACCTACGGCCATTTTGTGTGATCTCAAAAGTTAAGCAGAGTTGGGTTTGGGCCTTGTCTAGGGTTAGATGAAGATATAGGAGGACCAAGAGATTTTCCCCGAGGCTGAATAGTCATGAGTGCAAGGGTGTGGAGGACAGTATGGTCAAGTTTCTAAGCCACTGAGCCCCTCCAGTGCTTTGGAACTTCACCACTAAAATCCAAAATCCAGAAAAAATAGTGGAACACTTAAATGAGGTGTGTTGTCATCCCGGTCATACCAGAGAGGCAACGTGCTGGGGCTTGGCCTATGCTTACAGAGCTCTGTTCAACATCGTCCAGCACCTTCAAAGGGAAAAAAATATCTCTGTATCTGATGGCAAAGCAATCGACAATGCAGCTGCTCTAACTCCAAATACAGCAGCTAAACCAACCCTAGTAACAAGTACAGCAGCTACCCAAAACCCCGACAACAGATACTGCAGCCTCTCCAACCACACTGATAATCACTGCAGCTAAATCAAAGGACCAATTCATGCCAATATCACTTGCCCCTGCATGCAAGAGTAAAAGCAAAAAAGAGGCAAGCAAGATGAAGAAACAATGTACTCACCACCAACAGTATCTGACCAGGAGTTATTAGTACGTGAATCAGAGGATGAAGAGGAAGAAGAGGTGACCTCTTGACCCTGGGCCTCAACCGAGCTACAGAATATACAAAAAGAATTTACCCATCAACCAGGGGAGCACATCTTCACCTGGTCGCTCCAATGCTGGGACAATGGGGCCAAAGGTCACAAACTAGAAGGTAGGGAAGCCAAGCAGCTAGGATCACTTGCTAGGGAAGGGAGAATTGACAAAGCAATTGCAAAAGAGAAATGGTCCCTCAGCCTTTGGAGGTGGCTCTTGGCAGCTGTGAAAGAAAGGCTTCTATACAAGGACAATGTTATGAGTAGTTTGGCCAAGTGGACTACTCTAGAGAAAGGCATCCAGTCACTGAGGGAATCAGCCACTGTAGAGATAATCTATCGCAAGCAGGATGCTGGGAAGGGACCCATAGATCCAGGTGAAGCTGAACGTACATGACCCATATGGTGGCAATTTCCACTGAATGCACTGTCATCATATGCCTGCTCGTTGGCAGCAATAACCTGGAACGATGTAGCACCATGGATTAAATGATTCGTCAGCTCTGAGAGTTCAAAGATAATCTCACCCCTTTCACCATTTCCGCTGTGGAAAAACTGTCTCAGGAGTTCAAACAATTGAGAGATGATCTATCTGATCTATCCAGTTCCCCACGTGTACCAACACATCTCAGCTATTAACAATAGGCGTCCTACTGCTCGAGAGAGAAGATACAGGAGTTATACGCCATGGGCCACCCTATGGTTTTATCTGCAGCATCACGGAGAAGACATGCTGAAGTGGGATATCAGCTCTGGAGGAACAGGTGTGTGAATTGAAGAGGAGAACAAAGGTCAAGGATGATCATCCCATGAAAGCTGCAGCTTCAGTCTCTGGTGCGAAGGTTCCCAGATGGAGTGGAAGAGCTGATTTTACTTCAGCTCCTGTGATAAAGAATAATCCCTGTCAACAAGATGTAAGTGACCAGTGTGATGACTATTAGAGGGGCCCTGCCTCCAGCAGTGTGGAGGTAGGGGACAATCGGACTTACTGGACTGTGTGGACCAGATGGCCTGGCACATCAGTCCCACAGAAATATAAGGCTCTAGTGATACTGGTGCACAGTGTACTCTGATGCCATCAAGTTGTCGAGGGGTGGAACCCATTTATATTTCTGGAGTGACACAAGGATCCCAAGAGTTGACTGTACTGGAGGCTGAAATCAGCCCGACTGGGAGGAATGATGATATTATCATGGTGGGTGATAAACCAGAAGTCTTTGGAAAAGGGAGGAAAAAAATCCAAATCCTGCTGAAAGCCAGTTTTGCCATAAAACAGAGTAAGCTCAAGGGACCTGCATGGGAGATTCAATATCTGGGAATAAAATGGCAAGGTGGACGTTGCCAGATCCCCACAGATGTGATCAACAAAATAACAGCAATGTCTCCACCAGCTAATAAGAGAGAAACACAAGCTTTCTTGGGTGTTGTGAGGTTCTGGAGAATACATATCCCAAATTACAGTTTGATTGTAAGCCCTCTCTATCATGAGACCTGGAAGAAGAATGATTTTAAATGAGGCCCTGAGCAACAGCAAGCCTTTGAGCAAATTGAACAAGAGATAGTTCACGCAGTAGCCCTCGGACCAGTCTGGACTGGGCCAGATGTATAAAATGTACTGTACACCACAGCAGGGGAGAGTGGTCCTACCTGGAGCCTCTGGCAGAAGGCTCCAGGGGAGACTCGAGGTCGACCCCTCGGTTTTTGGAGTCGGGGATATAGAGGATCTGAAACTAGCTATACCCCAACTGAAAAAGAGATACTGGCAGCCTATGAAGGGGTTCGGGCTGCTTCAGAGGTGATTGTCACTGAAGCACAGCTCCTCCGAGCACCCCGGTCACCCGTGCTGGGCTGGATGTTCAAAGGCAGGGTCTCCTCTACACATCATACAAGAGATGCTACATGGAGTAAGTGGGCTGAACTAATTGCACAATGAGCTCGAACAGGAAATCCCAGTCGTCCAGGAATTCTGGAAGTCATCGTGGGCTGGCCAGAGGGAAAAGATTTTGGAATGTCACCAGAGGAGGAGATGATGCTTGCTGAAGAGGCCCCACCATATAATGAACTGTCAGAAAATGAAAAGCAATATACCTTATTTACTGATGTGTCCTGCCGTATTGTGGGAAAGCATTGGAGTATGGAGTCCTCAATGACAAGCTGCAGAAACTGCTGAAGGAGAGTGAATTGAGTCAGTTTGCCAAGGTGAAAGCCATCCAGCTGGCCCTGTCATTGCTGAACTAGAAAAGTGGGCAGTACTTTATACTGACTCATGGATGGTGGAAAATGTCCTGTGGGGGTGGTTGCAGCAATGGAAGCAGAGCAACTGGCAATGCAGAGGTAAACCCCTCTGGGCTGCTGCGCTGTGGCAAGATATCGCTGCCCGTGTGCAGAGCCTGGTGGTGAAGGTATGCCATGTAGATGCCCATGTACCCAAACGTCAGGCACCTGAGGAACACCAGAACAATCAACAAATGGATAAAGCTGCTGAGATTGAAGTGGCTCAGATGGACCTAGATTGACAACATAAGGGTGAATTATTTTTGGCCCAGTGGGCGCATGACACTTCAGGCCATCAGGGCAGGGATGCAACATACAGATGGGCTCGTGATCGAGGGGTGGACTTAACAATGGACACTATTGCCAAGTTATTCAAGAGTGTGAAATATGCTGCAGTTAATCAAGCTAAATGGTTAAATCCTCTCTGGTATGGAGGACAATGGCTGAAGTGCAAATATGGGGAGGCTTGGCAGATTGATTATATCACACTTCCACCAACCTGCCAAGTGCCATGTGCATACCATGGTGGAAGAAACCATCGGACGGCTGCAAACATACACTGTGCCCTACGTCACTGCCCAAAACACTATCCTGGGCCTCAAGAAACAGATTTTGTGGTGACATGGCACCCTAGTGAGAACTGAGTCAGACAAGGTGACTCATTTCTGGAACAGCCTTACAGACCCTTGGACCAAAGACCATGACATTGAGTGGGTATATCACATCCCCTACCATGCACCAGCCTCTGGGAAAATCGACTGG